>JAWNPK010000137.1:1357500-1373133 GCA_035047565.1 Drosophila mulleri
TGTATCACATGTGTCGCATCTCAAACAAAGTGGCTCAACAAATGCTACAAAGGTGGAACGAAGCGAATTCAGAAAGGTTAGCGTCAGGCAGCGAAGTCAAGTGGTTTTCAATTGATTTATGCCAACTCCGGCTAGGTCAAAGCCAAATCAACTCTGAATAATCAGCAATGCTAATGACGATGATTATGATAATGGTGATAGCAATAACAATGATGATGATGATGATGACTACTGAAATAAATAAAGTAATCAATAATCAATAGTAAGTACCGCCTAACCATAATAATAATAACAATGCTAATGAAGCAGCTACCAATGATAATGAATAATGACAATCGTGATAGACTACCAATACTAAGGATTATAATTACTTTAATAATAGTGCTAAAGTAACAATCTAATGCATAATACTAATTTTCATTGAATGATTATAATCATAACATCTTCAACAATATAACAATAAAGATAATAATGAGTAATCATGCCGCTAATGATCAATAATAATAGTGATAAAGGTCAGGTCATAATAATGACCAATAGCAAACAAGACAACAATGATAATTACGGCAGTCATGCCAGTCATACATAATAATAATAACAATAACAATTACATTACAATGCAATGAATCCAGAAAATATGTAAATATTGCAATCTATTTAAAGAGCAAACAAAAATAGAAATAAGTGTCAAATGCCAAAGCAGCTGTCAACCTAATCAAGCTGTCCGTTAAGAGAGCTTTCACTGTAGGTGCTGTGATGTCTGTCAAGTCGAGGCCTATGCTCTGCTCAGCTCATATTCAAGTTGAAATTTAAGACAAGCCCGTAAGATTATAAGATTTTCTGTACTTGTGAATTAACATTATATTATTTGCATGTGAGTGTGGGTGTGTCAACGTGTGTGTGTGTGTGTGTGTGTGTGTGTGCAGGAGCAAATGCGATTGCATGCCGCACATTTTTTGGGCACAACTGTTGAAGCTTTTAGGGTATTGGGCACAAAAAACACATAAAGCCAAAGTGTCACACACAAGGAAACTGAAACAGAAAGAGACAGAATAGAAGAGCGCGAGAGAGAGAGAGAGCGAATGTGTGTGTGTGAGAATAGCAACAACATGAAATATTCAAAATACGACATGTAACTGTCATAATCAAGGAGCGGCTAGCAAAAGCTGTCCAAGAGCCAGAAGACAAACAGGACGAGTGCAAAGCAGTCGAACGAATGCGAAAGCGAAGGGAGGAGCGAGCAGGGAGGGCAGCCAGAGGAAACTAGTAAAAATCTTCCACTCGAAACTAACTGAAACTAACCCTCCATAGTTATAGTTTAATATCTGTTTAACATGTGAGTGGTGTAGCAGCGAGAGACAATTATTGTTGTGGCTATTGCTGTTGTTGTTGTTGTTGTTGTTGTTGTTGCTGTTGCTGTTGCTGTTGATGTTTTAGCCACAAAATCCCCAAAGTGATTATATTAATACAACATGAGCCACAAGTGTGCTGCATATATTCAAGCAAAAAACCTCAAAAACTATGCCAACTTTACACGCACACACACACACACACACACACACACATGGTGAGTCGTTTAGTGTCCTGTGTGTTTGTGTGTGTGTGTATGGGTGTGCGTCAAGTCTTGTTCAAAGCGTATCAACATAAAATATAAAATATACATAAGCCAACGAGCCAACTGTAATAAAATAATAATAAAAACACAAAAAAAAACGAGCCAAAACAAAAAAAGCAACAATTCTCCTTTGTTTCAAGTGACGAAGCTCAGATACCCTATTAAAAAGATATTTTCTATAATTTATTCCCGTTTTACTCATTTCTGTGGAATAACAATGAAATAGCTTCAATTTAGTATTGCTTGAGGTGACGAAGCGTGATTACCCTATAAAATATTGTATTCAGATCTTTGATATGATGACTACGACTGTAAAGCTTCTTCCGTTCTTTAACAAAGATATACATATGTAGGTATTAACGTAGCAGTGCCTATCATTAAAACACACTTCTTTTGTTTGTTCTCTTTCTTTCGATCGATGATTAACCATCTGTAGTAATAGAGACTTTGTCAGGCCTTTAGCAATACAGCAGCAATACTAGTAATATACCCGCTGAAGCCCGCTTGAAGCACGACTTCTTTGTATTGTAAAATGCTGCATTCAAAATTATTAATATACGCACAAGGAAGTCAAAGGCGAGCCGTAAAGGAAATAGAAATTCAAGCATCAAATCATATTTCAAATTGCCCAGATAGAGGACAATATTAGAAAGAGTATACGACTAGCAGATGCCCTATAAAGTATTCCACATACTCCATATGGGGTCTACTAGTGTAATTATTCCCAGCTCGATTAACTATGCTGTATAGATAGTCTGCTTTCTCTTTCTCAACTTCGCCACACACAAACTCAATTTCCCAATTGAAAAAACCAACAACGTTTTGTCAGGTGGCAACGCTGTCAGCAGCAGTTGCTAAAGTCGCTGTCAAAAATGCTGACAGGCACATGTTAAAGTGCCTGTCAATTTGTAGCAAGGCAAGCAAGAAACTGTTTTTTATTTTCTACTTACGGTAAACTTCTTTTTATCGGTCGTTCGGAGAGCGTTCTTCAAACTGCAAAGAGAGAAAAAACGTAAACTAAAATTAATGCAAATAATTTAATACAAGTTGCAGTTCATGTTGGGAGCTTTAAACTGGAAGCTAAGCAACTGTTGTTCGGGCTTAACAAGCTGCTTGAGTGGGAGGAAACGTAAAACTGAGATTTACCTAATTAGATTCAGCTACGTCAGAGTCAGGGCATATGTATAGCAATGTGTGTGTGTGCTGAGTGTGTGTGTGTGTGTGTGTGTGTGTGCTGAAGCCAGAGAGAGTTCCCTGAACTTTTCACTCTGCTCAATTGTTGCCCAAGTTGTTGCTGCTGTTGGCCTTAATTTGGTGAATCCAAGCAATGTTTGAATGTACACACACACACACACACACACATAGACACACACACACACAGACACAGACACACACACACACACACACACAGACACACAGGCATATATACATGCCTTTTATGATTATATATGTATCTGAATGCGAAGCAACATAAAAAGCGCGAGGCACAAAAAAAAAGAAGCATGTGCAGTGCAGTCGGGCGTCATCGACTGCATAATACTCATTCATGCCCCAAAACAGTTAAATGGTAATTCCTGAATAAGAAGTGCCCAGTAACATAAATTGTTCAATTTTCGGGTTATAGTTTCAAAATTTCTTGCTTATAGTTTATGTACAATTTCTTCTGCGTTGTCACGCTTCAAATGAGCATATTTGGCAAATCTATAGAGTCTATCTATAGAGTATATGTCATTCAAATCTCAGGTCTATATCAATTTGATACTCCCAGATATAGTACATACCTCGACGATTTGCCATCTTAACACGGGATTATGCATGGGTAAATACTTCAAAATTTCAGTCCCTAAACTTGATTTCATACGGCTCGACGGACCAGGCTCAGCAAGCCAATATGCTCGCTTTCCATTTGGCGAGCGAGTATAAAAATTAAAGAAGTCGCATTCATATCTTTGACTGTCTGTGTGTGAAGGTCGTTAGTGTTGCCGTTGCTGCACTCCAACTGTATCCAGCACACATACACACACACACACACACACACACACACATATATATATATATATATATATATATATATATATATATATATATATATATATATATGTATATATATATAAAGGAATTGCCCCATAGCTGTGCCTAATGAACTAAATTTCCATTTCTTTGCTCACACTGGCTCTGGCAGTGCCAGTGCCTTTGCCTTGAACGTTTTCTGGTTGAGCTGCTTCTGTGCCGCTGTTGCCAGCGTTGCCAGATCGTTGGCATGAGCAACTCCCACTTTGCTGTTTAGCTCCCGCTCGCTGCTGGTGCCACATTAACCTCTTTGTTAATCATTTATAAACAAATGCTAATCAAATAAAAAACACAGCTGGCAGACCAGTTGACCCAGGTGAGCCCAGATGAGCTGAGTTGCAGCTAAGCCGTAACCGTAACCGTAACCGTAACCGTAGCCATAGCCGTAGCCGTAGCCGTAGCCGCAGCCTTAGCCATGGCCCATGGCTAAACCCTGAGTCAAGGCACACACGGCTATGCAAATAAACAGGCAGCAAATGAGCAGCGAAAATGGCGGAAACAAAATGGCAAAAGCAAACACAGCCGACAGAAAAACCAGAAAGACAAGACATACATACAAAAGGCGGATGAAGGAGAAGAACAAGGAAAAGTAGAAGAAGATACACAATTCGCCAAAAGCACACAACGTGTGGATGTCTGTGGGACAAGGAAATGCAGCAGCAAACAAAAAAAAGAAAACAATATAAATATATACAAACTTAAGCGAACTTTTTTTTAATACTTCACGAAGGGCTTAAGGAAAAGCTCCCGTTTGCCCCCGTTTACTCCCGCCCCCTTCACTCCTCCTTTGGCATGCTCCCCTACCCCAATTCGAGAAAGAATGAAAGCTGCTTAAAAGGAACATCAAAGTTCATAAGTTATCAATAAATTGCAAACTATAAAGTTTGTCTCTCACGCTCGAGGCATGCTCAACGAATCCATTGAAGTTCAGCTGCGGCTGTCGCTTAGTAACTTCATTTGAGTGCTGAAAAGTAAAGGGTATCTGAGAAACGAAACATTCATAGGCTGTATATATTTAGATAGAAGCTGCATATACAATTGTATATATGTATATAACTCTCAAAGTCTTCGAGAAATGCTGGAAGAAACCATTTAAGTATGTTTACATCCATCTATCGAGTCTCTATAATCTTAAATCTTAAGAGCACACATAGAAATTGAGTTTCCTTAAACGTGAGCTCTGAAGCCCCTTTCAAAGTTCTTAGCCGGTATATTGTTATAATAAAACCAGGCCAGAAAGTATAACTCATAACTTCTGGGAGCGAAATCGAGTCGAAAATGGAATTGTTAATTTGATTCGAATCAATTTCTCGCTTCTCTTTTTTGAGAAGTCCACACGAGGGCAAAGCTCGAGCCGGGTTTTCATGAATATTTTCGACTCGCTTATAAATTTAAATAATCCCCATCAAGTTTGCACGGCAGAAGCACTGCAAATTGCATTTTGAGCTGTCACGCGTTGCCTTCTGTCGGCAGGACGAGACGTGGACCAGGACCTGGACATGGACATGGGCTTGGCTTCTATTGACTTGCTAAAACTTTTAATCAATGCTAAAAAGTGAAGAGGGGCGAGCGAAGAAGCCGAGACGGACGAGATTCTATGGCCTTTGAATGGAATACGAGCGTGCAATGTAAAAGGGGTTAGGCGTGTGAAGGGGGCGGGGCGGTTGCGTCGACTGAGTGGATGTCCTGGCTAAGGTCGTGGCAATTTCACAACTGCTTTCATATGCAAAAGATTCCAGTGGCGCTGGAGCGCATAATTAGTTTGGCCAGCTGTGTCTGTATGCGAGTTGGCTTAGGTTCAGCTTTACGCTTCCATTTCATCTACTCCTTCACTCTATCCTCTATCCTCTATCCGGGCATCCTTATCTGGGCATCCTGTTGCTTCTGAAACTATTTAGCCCAGTTTTATGGTTTGGTTGCCAGGACGCTATCGCTCACATTTCCTTTTGGCCCCCGCCCCTAATGATATTTTAATTAATTATGTGCGCCAATCTTGGCAACAAGACACTTGGCTCACTTTATCAGTTTATCAATCTAACGGTTTATCAGTCTATCAATTTGTTGCCTTGTTTCCCAGCAATTGGCTGAAACGTTAAGCCAGCGCTAGAGCGTTTTAAAAATTTGTAGCCAACAATCGAAACGAGAAGCCTTGAACTTTATGGAATATCCCCATTAAGCTGCGGATCAAGGGTCATGACGGACTATTAGAAAGTCGCGGCTTGGACTCGGGCTTGGGCCTGAAGCATAACTGGGTTAACTGGGTTTACCGTTAGGCAGATCGATTTCATTTTGATTTATCGATTGCATTGCTCTGTTTCCTAATATATATCGATGGATAGCTTTTCGGACCCATACAAATCGAGTTTAAGCCAAGTTATCGATAACTTTCACTCAATGTAGCACATGTCATTTGCTTAATATCTAAAGCTGGGGTATCTCTGAGTCGAGTATACGCAACTGCAAATTTCACACAATGCTCTTTCGATGCTTTCATTTATAGTTATTGGAGGTACATAATTGCCTGCCAGGCGCCAACGCAACTCTCACTCATTTTTCCCCATATACGCCCCCGTTTCCTGCCCGGCATGTTCACGCTTTATCAGCAACTATGTTTGATGCCTGTCAACGCCACGCCCCCCTCCCGGCAAGCGGCCTCGTGCCGCCTGCCCTTTGCTCTCTATTACAAAATTGGCCGTTGGTTTGTTTGCAAAGCGCTCAAACTGTCAAAACGGCGTGTGGCAACAGGCAACAGGCAACAACAACTGGCAACAGACAACAGGCAGCGAATAACGGGCAACAGCAACAGCAACAAGCGTGTCAATAAGTCAATAGTGTAATTTCTCATTTCATATTTTCGTCAGCCACAAGCACATACAGATAGATATACAAGTATATATATATAAGTATGGACTATAATAGTTGGGCACGAGAATTTCGTGACCCTTTACTGTTTTTGCCTTCCGACACTTTCGAGAAACAATTCGGAAACTTTTTTTTTTTTTTAATTTCAGCTTTAAGGAGCAACAAAATCTTTGTTTCTTCTCCTTGTACCTTTCTCTTTCCGGTTTTTCAAACAGAACAAGACTTCATAAGCGCCTAGCATAGAAATTCTCAAATTTCAGCAAACTTTAGAGAAAGTCTTCAATAATCAATAAGGATATTATCAATATCAAATTACTATATAGTTTTTTGGAAGTTCGACTTAATAGTATATAGTTCTTAGGAAACGAAGTTTTAAAGTTCAGTTCCTAAGAATTATTAATTATTTATTTGGGAAATCGGAACCAAATCAGAAAATTAAGAATTAAGTGAAAGTGAAGGTGAGAGAGAGAGAGAGAGAGAGAAAGATATATAGAAAGAGAAAGAGATAGAATCAATGATGCTTATTTTGCTCCTACAAAGATAAGGCTTTGTATACCTCTCCGTTGCTCGTATACGTCTTCGAAGCCAGACATTTTAATGACTGCCTAGAGTCTGAAGTTAGCTGAAATAGTTCCATCTACGTAGATAGTTGATTTATCACTAATGTCTGCACGAATTCAATCTTCGCATACAATCCTACAGCAACCAACAGCTCGAATCTTTCAACCGAGTAGAAGAAGTTAATGTTCTGTGTTTACGTCTCTCAAACTAAAAGTTTCACAAAAGAATAAAACGAAAACAAATAAGCTTTGCTCTTCGCTTCGAATTTCAAAAGTTTAGTTTGAAAGGATATTGAAAAAACTTTTCTCACTTTTCTTTCAAATTACAAAAAAAAAAAAAAAAACGAAAATAAAAATACAAATAATAATAAAAATAAAAGAAGAAAAAAGCTAGAACAAATTTTCCGTCAGATCAAATGTGCCTTGGATTTCAATTCAGGGATATACGTACGTAAGCGTATATATATTTGTGAGTTGGAATTGTATGTCTGAGTGTGAACATTTATATAGAGTTTTCGAGGCTGGAATATAGGAATTTTTTTGCCCATTTGGAATGAACACAACTAAACACATAACATTTACATACATATACATAAATACAAGCATATATATTTAAATATATATATGCAAGATCAAAAGCAATATCTGCAGTTTCTGGCTGACGTAATATAGATAGCGCGATAAAGACGGTAAGTAAAGGTCTCGAAAGCTGACGAGCTTCCTCTCACTACTAGCCCTCATCCCTGGCAGCCTGTTAGGCAAGGTCATGTCATCAAAGGATAAACTGCAGAATCCCAACAGCAATTGGTGCGGCATGGAGCAGAGTCTCAATCAAGACATCGATGAGCTGAGCTCAACATTTGAGAAAATGATGCGTCCACATAAATCAAAGTACGCCTATCCACGGCCTTCACCATCGCCAATACCCACTGGCTCCATCACCCCCAGGCAGCAGCCAAATGCCATCCAAACAGTTGCAACAACAGCAACCACACCGTCGGCTCAGCCAATGGATATGCCGAGCCGTCTGAGAGCCATTAAAGTTTTCAACGTAATGCTCGCCCGTCTCTGGCGTCGTCGCTGCGCCGAAGTCTGTGATTTGCATGAGCTGGTTCGCAAATATCAAATCAAGGTGAGCCCTGCACAGCAGGTACTAATTCCGTTAGACCATAGTTTGACTTCCTAATGAAGGAGGGTACGTGATAGACAGGCTTTAGCTTCAACTCTGATCTGTAGTCTGCACGTGGATGAATCTCTTTATCTCTATGGCTCAGCACTGAGCGGTTTTGTAGACGTATACTTTCAGTAGACTTCCCAGATAGTCTTATATATATACTAAATTGATATCATATACCTGCCTACGTGTAATTCCAGGCTAGTACAATGAGAGATGATTTATTCATGCGCAACAGGATGATCTGCAAGGAGCAAAGGCGCTGCGATCGTCTCGAAATGGAGCTACGCGAGGTGAAATATGCTGCAGAGCTCAGCTCCCAGGGCTGTATTAGCATTGAGAATGCCTTGAATGTTGTGCGCCGCAAGGAGGCGAAGCTCCGCCGGGAGCTGCGTGTCAAGACACAGGAATGCAATAGTTTTGCAGAACTGCTCAACGCTACGAAATCCGAAATGTTCCAGGAGTTGTCCAAGTTTCGCGAATGCGCCCACGAATTGGCAGAGCAACAGCGCCAGAATCGCATTCTCGAGATGCGTAATGCCGAACTGGAGGATGAGGTAATAATCTCTCTCTCTCCCTTTCTCTTCGTTTCTATATATTAATAATATTTTCATACAAATCTCCCGATTACATAGCTATTGACTCTGAAAGATCGCTTCCAAACACAACACGATGATATTGTTATTGCTGTACATTCAAAGCAGGAAAAAATCGATAAGGCTTACGAGGCACTAAAGGGCTACGAACAGGAGTTGGCCGAACTAGAGATGTAAGTATATATGCTTTAGCTCTATCTCTCGCTCAGTCTATCCCTCTCTCAATTCATCTCTCTGTACTCTCGATCTTCTCTAACTGATTCTTATCAATTTTCTCTTCCACAGTAAACACGCAGAGCTGCTGAAAGAGACCCAAAACGATCAAATATCACATGAGATCAAGGAAATCGAACGCAAAATCGGAATAGTTCGCTATGTGATCTATTTCATCAATCCGTATCGCTGGCAAGTGCTGCGCTCGGTTTGCCCAAGCTTGAAACTGATTGCCGATGAACTTGTTGCCAGATTTTGTAATGTCCTATTCCATAATCCCATTTCGATGCCGACAATCAAAGTCGCATCGATGGGCATCTGTATCACAATCATCTTGCTTATCGGCGCCATATTTTGACCACATATATATACACAGATATGTATGTATATAGATATATAGTTAAATACCAAGTCGGCTATATGAGAGACTAGTTAGGCCACATCGTGAAACAAATTTCTATATAGATCTATATATATATTAGGTCGGTGAATGTTGTAATTTCAGTTGTTACTTATCGCTTTAGTTTTCATCTCTTCTATATTTTTTTCCTTTGTAAGTGAATCACTAGACCCAAGCCTAAAAATTTTTGTCGGATAAAGTAAGCGAAATTTACATTTGAATGAATCCCTTATCTACATGTAAAGGCTTACAATACTAAAGTAAACATGTGTAACGAGTAGAAAATGTATATTATTTATATATATGTATATATGCATATCAAATATATGTATATATATGTATATATGAATGTACATATATAGAAGAATTAAATTGTATAATAATATTTAGCACAATAAAATGTATTACAAATGTGAGACATATCAATATGTTGATGACTATCTTGATTATACTCTATAATGCAGCGCAGATAAAGAGAAGTAGAATATGTCTACCAGAACTTGGACCAAAACATATGGATATACATTAAACAACTTGCATATACATACATATGTATCGATATACACCAAGGCATACATCTACATAAATCAAAACCAAGTTGCTGTGCAAACTTTAAGGATGTGATTGATGGACGATAAGCTTAATCGATTTATCGATATAAGTCCAAAATTATCCATATAGCTATATAGCTAACAGCTTATACAAGCTAGATTTATGTCGATGACACTTTTCGATAATCATATTTGCATCAATTTAATAACTAACTATACCAACGACACCAAGCAATCCACAGAGTATTTGCTAGTCCATCACTATTCAGACACACTGTCACTTTTTATTAACCCAATTAGTGCATAATACTATAATTGTCACCACAGGTAGGCTGATAGGGGGTATCGGGAGTGTTGCCCTGAGCCCATCCGACCACAAAGACAAACAGCTTCTGACATTTGCACAGCTCGTTCGATGAATTGAACTGTGCAATGTGCCAATGGACATGGAAATAGAAAAGGGTAACGGAAAATGGTGGAAAATATTCTCATCAACTAATGTCAGGCAACAACAGCAGCCATGAAACGTGAAAGGTGCAAACCGTAGCGCGACTTTAATTAAACAAAATAGTTTGTAATGTAATTCAATATGCCGCATGTTCATCTATATGTACATAGGTATGTGTGTGCGTGTGTGAAAAGCATATAAAACTATCAGCAAACACCTGTCGACTGTTTGTATATCGTCGACTCTAGAACTTTAGCGCGCTTGTAAAGCGAATGCTGTCTGTTTATTAATTGCTGTTAGGGAATTAATATGTCAATTAAATTCTCGATTATTAGCTTTAATAGAGAGCGCAAACATTAACACTATAAAGTCAACATGTCTATGGCTATATCTATCCTCTATGGCATATATGTACATAGTCTGGACATTTTTAATCGCATCTGACTATACATGTACTAATACATGAATTCTTGCTTCCCATTCGGATCTATGCTTACGCACATTTCAATATTAATTTTTATAATTAAAACTTTATTATCATCTTAATTTCAGTTTGTTTTGTCAATATATCACATAATCTCTCCATAATATATTATCAACATTTTTGTACATTTATTCTAATCAACGTATTTTTTTGCTTTTGCTTTATATTTGAATTTGCCAACAGTATAACACCTTTTTTTACCTGTTGTAGAAAAAAGTGGTTAAAGTGCTTGTGGCTTGTTCTCTTACAGTTTGAGTACCATTTTACTCAACAAAAAAACACTCACCGTCGCAATGGCGCGCTTTTGCTCTCCCTCACTCTCTCTCTCTCTCTCTCTCTTTCTCTCTCTTGCTCCCCTTCTCTCCTCACACGCTGATATCTTACGTTCGGTTTTGCGGCTGGCTGCTCTTTAAGCAATAACCACCGGCTCGTTGTTGCAAATTTGTTGCATTTTTAGCTAAAGCACGCGCACACTAACACAAAGAGATAAAACAAAAAAAAAAAACACACAAAATAACAGACAACAAAAAAAAGCAAACAAACAATATTTGGAGATCAACCCAATAACATTAACAACAACATTTTGGACAGCGTCGCGCACTTTTGCCTGCCTGCTCTACCTTGTGTATAAGAAGTAACTGTATTTAAAGCTTCTGTATTTTGCCCTGCCAAACAATCGAAACCGAAACACGTTGCCGTCGTCGCCGTGACGCGGCTTCTATGTGTTCATGCTTGTCTACGCGTGTGTGTATATTTGTTCTTTGGATTTTCGTTTGTTTTGTGTTTATCGGGCAATGTGCGCGAGTGCGAGCGCGAGTGCGAGTGCGAGTGGGCTAACGGGAAAAGCTCAGCCAAACAACTGACCGGCTGAGAGCGCCACAGCAATGGATACGCTACCGCTGTCGCCGCCGCCGCCGCCAGCGACGACATACGTTTATTAAAGCACAACGAAGGTGTAAAAAGGAGAGTGTGGTGAGAGCACGTACATATGCGAGCGTATGCCAACGATCTCGCTATCGCGAGAGCTCGAGAGTGCATATTTGCTAAATACATACGCTCACAGTATTTTACATGCATATCTCTATCTTTATACGAGCCTGTGCGCGTGTGTGTGTGTGCATTTGGTGTGCAGCAATTGTTTGTTATTGTAGCTTTATTGCACAATCTTTACATCAAGCAGCCAGGCAAGCAAGCAAAAAAAAAAAAGTATAACGATGAAATACCGATGGCGAAATACCCTATAATCCATATATCATTGAAATGTCTTTCATTAGAATATATGTCACGTTGTTTTTTATATCATGAAATTTATTATAATAACGCACAACATTATATTAGCTTTGTGCGTAATATCGTCTCTACTTTAGGTTTGGATAGGGTATAGCGAATTTATCAGTCAAGCGTCAACTTTCGCTGCTATTCAAATTGCAATTTCCTTACAACTGTGAACATATAAAAAAGGAACAAGTGGCTGCAATGCTGCCCAGTGCTATTCAAACTTTAGCATGCAGCAGTGAGCAGCGTGCAAGGAGAGCATGCGAGAGCGAGAGAGGGAGTGTGTGTAAATTTTGTTTTTGCTTTATTTATAATGGGCTTTTGCACAATTTACTTTTGTATATGCTTTGTATGCCAGCCAGCCGCCTTCTCACAGCTCTCACACTGTCGCTCTCGCTCTGCCGTTCGCTCCATTCAATTGTGTTTGCGTCGGCGTGCATAAGTAAATTTCTTCTAATTTAATATTTTGTTTACATTATTTATTTATTCATTTACTTATGTATCTGGTGTGCTCGTCCGACGTACTCCCTCACTCGCTCTCTCTCTCTCTCCCTCTTTCTTTATTAACGCATTTCACCTGCCAGTCGGTGTTGCTGCTGTTATGCTAATTGAACCTGGGAGTCTGACTGATGATGCTGATCTTACCGAACGTTGACAAATTTACAACAACAAGATGAAGAAGCAGGCATAGTATGAGAAGACACTGCACTGATATTACCGTTGCACATACATATGTATGTTTAAGCAGTCTCGATTGATGTTTGAAAATAACTGTAAAATGGTTTTGTTCATTTAAGGGACAAATAAGAGATGTAAAGTTATGGAAGGGCAAGGGAAATAAAGCGGAGGGACATTTAGTTTTTGAGCAATTAAGGGAAACGTTTTCATTTTTTAATGAATTCGTAGGAGAATATTTATATGTACATGTACAAAAGCCAATTATTGAAAATAGATTTTTCTTATTTAATTTTAAATACCATATTTTTTAGTAAATTGGATAATTATATTTTAAAAATACACATAAATATAGAAAACGGAGAAAATACATATGTATGTATTTTTTTATTGTAGAAAGTGTTTTATACTTGTGTTTTGGGTTTTATATGTATATATATTCATTGACGAAGTGAAAAACAAGTTTATTGGCTTTGTGTAAAATTTGTCATTATGTCAAAATTCGTCATACACTCGAGTCAATAACATCCGTATAGAAATATATAGTATACATATATGTACATATGTGCATACGCCCATTGGAGGTGAAACAAATAAGAAAAATAATGATATCTTCTAAAGCTTTAGATCTAGATAAAATAATAAATTTATTACAAATTTATGGAACAATAAGGGATATGTATCCATTTAAAATTTATATTTTATATTTTACTATAGATAGTTATAGAACTGTACTTGAAACGACATTGTAATTGTTATTAAATAGGTGTGTATGTGTGTTGGTTGGATACAAATGGATTCTGAAACAAGCATAATGCATCTATTGTTTCTCATAAAATATGTTCCATAGAAGAACAAAAAACAATTGTTGTAGGTGAGACTAACAAATATAGTATTAGTAATGGCTACACCAATAATTCGATATTCGGTTAGTAAAGACCACTTCAATTTAAATTTTAGCTATAATTTTGTATTTATTTACCGCCACTCAATTTTCCCCTTTGACAGCTTAAAAGAAGAATCCCTAAGCTCACCGGAAATCGTCTTGTGCCTTTGACAATTACCCTTGGGTAATGCCTTCTTGGAACTAAGAAGTTGAAGCCAACTATTTCTGCTTTGAGGAATTTTTTCCGTATTCTGAGAAGCCAGAACATTCTTTGGGCTCCGAAATATATTCGAAATTACTTTTTCTTTTTTATTTGGTTAGATTTAATTAAATTGAGAATAATAGTCATTATGAAGGGAACATGTGATTTAGATAAGTTAATTTTCGCATACCCTCGAGCATTCCCAATATGCTATGATGTCTGTCTAGGACTGTAACAGTTGCTAACGGAAGTTATAAAATGATCATCATTAAAATATACATATGTATATTATATATGTTTAGTACTTCCTGCAGTCGGACACACCCCTGATATCAATTTCAGTTTACAGAGTATGATTTGTAGAGTTCTCAGATAAATGAATCTATGCGATAATGGAAAATTGCAATTTCTAGGTAACGGCAAAAACAACGTGCAAAAGGAATGCGAAAAAAATGGGAGCTTCAACGGCAAATGACGCCGACTGCGACTGCGACTGCAGCTGCGATGTCCGTAACTGTAAATGCAATTGCGTGTGGGCGCATGGCCAAGGACGCAGTTGAGAGGATGCGAAATTCAATGGGTATGAATAGAGGCATAGCCAAAGAGCAAGACATAGGCCAGGGGCCAGGGGCGTGGGGCAAGCGGCAAGGGCAAGGGGGCAGTCCAGGGTTAGGTATGCTGCGTGCGACTGACAGTTGCGGACATTTTAATTAGTTATTTTCGTGCTGCTTTTTAGTTATTTTTCCTTTTTGTTTTTGCTTTCTGGCTGCATTCGCGTTGCGCCTAAAAGCGCGCTGCAAAAACAGAAACAACAACAACATGAATTGCCGCGCTCACACACACACGCGCACACATAAACATATAACGGACAAACTTAACAGGAACTCACACACACACACACAGGGACGCAACGAGATAAAGGAGGAGAGAGCGAGAGCGAGGTAACGCGCGCATAAGCCAAAATTCTATGCAATGCAAATGTTTTTTTTTTTTTTTGGTTTGTTTTTGTCTTCTGGCTTTTAACTAATATTTTGAATGCTTACCGCTGTCGGCGCTGACGCTGGCTTCTGCTGCGCTGCTGTTGCTGCTGTAAATACTGTCTGTGATTTCTTGTTTATATTTTCTTGTTTGGCATTTTGTTGTTGTTTTTATTATTTATATTTTTCTGGTAATTGCTGCAACACATGAAAAAATTGCAAAAAAAAAAAATAGCAACACTCGGAAATAGCAAGAAAAAGTTGCTTTTTCGCCTTTTATTTACACGCAACACGCGAAAAAAATAACAAAAAAAATCTGTTATTTTTTTTTTTTTTTGGTTCTTTGTTGTAACAACTAGAAGAGCAAGCAAGGCCCTGGAAGATGCTCGTGCTGTTTGTTATTGTATTTGTTATTTTATTTGTTGTTCTTGCTGCTGTTGGTTAGACTCGGACTCGATTTAAGAAATGTAAAAGAGGCAACTTTTTCTTACTACTCCTGTCAATGTTTTGTTTATGGCACTGGGCAGAGAGAGTTGCGCGCGCTTTCGCATCCGCCTCGCACGAGTGTCGTTGATGGACTGAACTTGCGTTTATTTACACGATGACGTTGTCGTCAGCCGCATGAGCTTTTTGGCTTCAGCTTCA
>JAWNPK010000138.1:0-67506 GCA_035047565.1 Drosophila mulleri
TGGGAACTAATAAAAGTGGGCTATTATAGGATGAAACAGACGGCTCAACAAGTATTGTGCTCAACTAACTTTCCAACCTGGCGCTGGATTTCGTCTATTTGGCTATGCGGACATCGATAATTTTTCACGTATACTGGCTCGTCGTCTTTAAGTCGCAATTTTTGCTTATAGAAGTTGTTTGTTGTGATTGGTTCAGCTTCGAGTCCGAAAAGATCACTATATTGGGTGCAGATTTTCTCAAGTTTTTGTTTAAATAGAGGCGGAAAATTTTTATTTAATATGTTAATTACGGACTCTGTTCTATTATCTTTTTTTGGAATTTTGAACTACAATGTAGTTCGAAAGTGCGATTCAAATTTCAATTTATCTATGTTTACTGTTTGGTGTGTATTAGTCGTATTTAATATTCGGACAAAGGCATTTTGGGCTGTTGTAAGTGCAACATAGACACCCGGTTTAATTTCCTGATTGGGAATTAAAATGTTTTCTTCGACTGAAGATAATTCTATTTTGCGTATCACCTGGGATCTAGCTGGCAGAAGGGTTGAGTTAGTGCCAGAACTAAATGTTATTGGAACATAAATGGGATACGTTAGGTTTTGTGGTCTAATTATAAAACCAATCCTCTGATGTATTATAATCTAATCTGCAATTAAATTTTTTTATGAAGTCTAATCCTATTATTCCATCGCATGGGATTGCGAAGTCTGAACGAAGTATGTGAAATTTGTATGGAATAATAAATTTGTCTGTTAGTAGTTCAATTGAGGCTAGTCCCTTGGAATTTATTATTCCTTCTCCTATGCCTCGAATGTCTATTATTCTATTTGTTTCGATGCTCATGAAAAACATCCGAATTTTCTTTAAGAATTGAGATATCTGCACCTGTGTCAATCAAAAATGCTATTTTTTTATTTGTTGCAACATTTTTAAATGACACGAAGTTATTGAGACTTAAATTGATGGTAAAAAATTTTTTTCGTTAATTTTGAGTATCTGGAGGCGTTTCAGAGTTTCCCGATGCCTCTATTGACAATTCTTACATTATTGTTCTGGCCTCTTGTCGAGTTGCCACGGCCTCTAGAGTTGCCTCTATATCGGCCCTGTCCTCTACTATATGTGTTGCTAGGTTGGTAACCATTATTGTGGTTATTACCTCGACTGTGGTAATTCCCACGGTTACCCCTATTGTTTTGTCCCTGGTAATACAGGACAGCATTTGACTGCCCTGTTGCTTCAGTTCAACTGTTCACAAATTTGCATACGGCTTCGTTCATGTTATTAAACGTTCCCGCCTGCATGATAAGCTTTACCTTATCTATAGAGCAGTTTTGGGTCATGGCTTTTACAGCTAGGGTCGTACTATATCTGGTTGCCAGTTCATATGTTAAGCCATCGCTTATATACGCACCCTCGAGCGCCTTTGCCAAAGTTGCCACCTCTTGAGTGTACTGATTGGCTGTCTTGCTCCTTTTGCTGCAGGTTAAGGGATTTTTGCAGATATTACCTCTACAGATTCTCCTTTAACTGACTTTGATAGGCTCGCAATAATGGCAGGAATTGTCTGCTCATTACTTATTAAATTGCGTGCATGACCCTTTAGTTTTGTCTTTATAAGGTTTATGGCCACTGCTTCGTGGCTGCCCTTGAGGGAATCTATAAGTTCCAACGCATCCACGAAACTACGTAGATTTTCAGCTTTTCCATCGAACTCTGGCATGAGTGATGAAGCTAACTTTAAGAAATCTACGACAGTTTGGGCCATTGTGTCTTGTGATATTTTTACATCAATTTCAGACACATGGAAAGTAGCGGGCGTATTAAGAATATTCGGTACGAATATATCTATTTTGTGCCTTTCCGAGATGTACAGAAGGTTTTCCCGTAGCCTTTTAAGTACATCGCTTACTTGAGTGTGGTGCAGTTGCGTAAGTCTTGGTATGTTATCACAAACTATCTGACGAATGTTGTTGTAGATTTCAACCAAATTTTGCACGTGTTTAATTTTTTTTTTGAATAGTTATCGAGGCGCTCTTATTGAGGCACTTAAACGATTTGTCAAACTCTACACGTTGTTGTTTGATGTTGGTCACAATTTCTGACCATTCCATCAATTATAGGTTCGTTTTTTTTTTGTTTTATGACTGCATCTTATCGATGCAATCGTACTAGTAGTATCGTAGCCGAACCAAGTATTGGGTCTTCCTCAACTATGGTTTTAACCATTACATAAGGTAATGTGCTAAGTGCTTTGCCTTTTTCTGTTTGAGTTAGGCCAAATAGCGGGCTTGCGATACTTTCAAATGTATCTATATATTCATTTTCGAATTCAGATACTGGAATGAATTTGAAATGCCGTTGTAATATTGTCAATGAGTATATTCTAAAGTTCGGTTCTTTGTTATAAATTTCTTGTATTTTTCCGATCATTTTAGAACATTTCGAAGTACGAACTATTTTAGTTGGCGAATTTTGCAATATCTCAGATAATTCAGATAATATTCTGATTTTAAACTTTATCTAAATCGTTTGCACGACTTAGATACCGTTTTTTTAGTGTACGCTTGTACAAAAGATACGCTTTCATTAACAGATTTAAAGCCGTTAAAGCCACCAACAGGGCTAGTAGCAGTGTATGCGTTTCTAGATGTGGTGTGGTATCCATAACTTCTACAACATTGACCACATTTGCTGTATTATCAGCAGCCTTTGAGGTTTTGCCTCCCATTTTGATCTTTTAAAGTAAATTTTCTATTTTGTTTATTATGTTTTTATTTAAAAGGTTTTTCTTTTTTTTTTTATTCTTATATTCTAATCATTTTATCATAAGTATATATAAAATAAATTTATATTCAAATTTTTCTTAAATCAAACAAAAAATTTGTGTGTCATTTACGCACCTCTGTGCATGAATAGACGCAATAAGGACTAAAAACAGGGCCCTCGCAGTCTGCTGGACACCTCTTTCTTAGTACGGACAATTGTTTCTTTGGTTGTGGGTCGACAACCTCTACTCTATCTGCCAGTTTTTCAATATTTTTACTACCGCTAATCTTATCTGAACTGGCAGATTTGTTTTGTTTAATATTTTTTTTTCTTCGGAGTCGAGAAATTCGATCTCCGCTCGTAATTTTACTGATGTATCCCAACTTAGTTGTTGGGGTCCATACAGTAGCCTATGCAGTTCGGCCTTACGTTTTTTTTATCCTATGTAAGACTCCACTGCGCCTTGTTTTTCTTTTATTTTTTTTTTATATCGTTCATTTAAGAATATAATTTATTCACATATACATATATATATAGAATTGTTTTTTTTTTTTTTTTTAAATTCTATTTCATATTTGTATCATGTATTTTTTTTCTTATTATTTTTTTTTTTTTTTTTATATTATTATTATTTTTCCTAGCCTTTTTCCTACTCGACCAACGCAGTGGTCTTCCTGTCTAGAATTTGCATGGCTTTACGGGCCATGCGCTATACCGCTATATTATATGGTATTTTTCATTTAAATATATTATTAACTCTAATTTAATAATAAGATGCGTGCTCTTTGTAGCACTGTCGGTTCCCGGGCCCAGCTTGGCGCGCTGGGCGTGGCCGGTGCTGGTCTGCACAGGCTTCTATATTTATTGATGATTACGGCCGCTGATGCTCATTGTTGTTTTCGTCATTTGCTTCCGGGGCCCAACTTGGCGCGCTGGGCGTGGCCGGTGCTGGTCTGCACAGGCTTCTATGTTTATAGATGATTATAAACGCTGATGTCCGCTGTTTTTGTTTTTGCTGTTGCTGTTGCCGTCGCTGCTGTTGTTGTTGCTGTTGCTGTTGCTGTCGCTGCTGTTGTTGTTGCTGTTGCTTTTGTTGTTCAGCTCTTGTATTCACAGAGCGGAGTGAATATTGTTGTTGTTGCTGTTGTTTAAATCAGCATTGGCTGGGCCATTTTGTCCACCAAGGGTGGTATGCAGGTATGCAGGTATGCAATAGGTATGCAGCCACGTAACACTTATTTAAGTATTTCTTAACACAAAATTTAAATTGCACGAGAGTGACATTTGTCACGGTCGCCATGTAAACATAATTTAATTATCAAGAATTTAGACCGTTTGGTTTGCTTGTTGGATAGCGAATGCTCTCGCAAAAGAATCGGCATTCTGTCTGGGAGGTGCAGCGACGAGCATGGGCAGCCGCGCCTATCAGAAGTCAGAGCCGGACCTACGGAAAGCTCAAGAACGCGACGTCCCCTCGACAGCATCGCTGCGGCTGAGCGTTCCCACGGCGAATGGTACGACTGGTAGCCGGAGGGATGAGAGGCCGCGGGAATTCTGTTTTGGCGACGAGAACGAGGTGCTCGCACCGGCACCGAAGGCAGATCATCGGATTCCTGTCCCCTCTCCGCCGCCGGAAAGGCACCCGCCTTGCAACGTAGCAGGTTCGAAAATGGGGAATGAGGTACTACGGACGGTCGGATCCCCTTGTATTTATTGAAATTCTGGAGCAGCGGGCGATCACATATGGAATCGAACTCGACCGGATGCCCAGAGCGTTAAGCGAAGTGCTGGTGGACAAGGCGGCAAACTACTTTGTTAAGGGCGGGTTAAGGGACGTGTCTTGGATGGAGTTTAGGAATGAGTCTGGAGGACCACATTCGAGCGCGCCGGCAGCGGGAGGGCGAACCTTTCAAGGATTATTTGATAGAGCTGCGTTTACTAATGCGTCAGGCTAAATACAGCCCGGCCCAAGAGTTGAATAGGGCCTATGAGAACGCATCCCCGGAGTACAGGCTATACGTACGTAGGCACGATTTTTCATCCCTGACACAGCTTACACAAATGGCTGCAGAGTTCGAAAACGTGAGAAATCAACAAAGAGAACTAGGGAGGAAGATAACGGTGGAGACCGCCTGGCCCAAGCCAGCAGAGGTGCGACAGAAAAATCCCTTCCGCGCGAAGCTATCTGATTCCCGGTCTGGTGGACAAGCCGGGGGGCAGAAGGAGACGCCGGCGACGACACCCTCAACGGAGGCAACTAGCAAGATGATGGCTCAGGACGCTGGATCCAGGTCGAGTTGGGTCTGTTATCGATGCCCACAACCTGGACACTTCGCGCGAGAATGTCGTAACGCACCAGTGTTGTTCTGCCGGACCGCGAGGGAGTGCGCGAACAGGGCGGCGCGGGAAACGGCCGGGGGCGCCCTCCGAGAGAGTGGAGGAGAGAGGTACCCACTCCGAGTAAAAGAGTGGAAGGTCGTCGCGACGGTGGTGGTCGGGGGTCAAAGGATGACCGCCACGATCGACACCGGGGCCACGCGCAGTTTTGTCAGCGAGGATTTCGTGCGCCAACGGACGATACGGGGTGAGCGTTGCCAGGTGGAGTCGCGAATCAGGCTGGCCGATGGATCAGCGCTGGACGTGACAAAGATGATGAAGACGGATGTGAGTTTGGCTGGGAAGACGGCGGAAGCGAACCTGCTAATAATGCCGACCATGCTAGACCATGTCATCCTCAGCATGGACTTTCTATGCGCCATCGGCACTACGGTGCGTTGCAGGAATGCGGAGCTGGAGATGAGGATGGTGGACGACGTGGGAGAAGGATCGTCGGCATCGAGTAAACAAAGAGGCAGCAGCGGTTTTAGAGAGCAAGACCAGCTCGCTGAAGGAGATGTGAAGGAGTCGGGCCCGGAGGTGTTGCGCGAGGCCGCGACGCCAAAGGAAGACCCAAGGTCGGCAATCGCGGTGTCGATAGTTGGCGTTCAGAGAGCGTCGAGCCAAGGCACGCCACCCGACGAGAAAGGAGGTGAGAGGAAATGGATGAAGAAAAGCAAAAACAAGAGGAAAAGAATGAACAAAGAAACGCCGAAGGAGAGACTTGGAGAGGATCTTCCGGTGACAAGGAGGAATGAAAAAAAAAAAGAGGCGAGACTCTGGAGTACAAAAGGGGAGCTGGGTTTCCCGGGTTTGAGGGGGCGGACCCGCGGAGCGGCCGCCGGAGTTTAGATCAGTCGAGTTGGAGAGGGAAGGTGAGCTCGGAGGCGGCCCACCGACAAGAGAAGCATCAGAAAGCGAGTATGGAGGAAATGAACGATCCTCGCCCAGTAGCAAGGAGTGGCCAGATGAGTTGGAGGAAGAACTGCAAGAGTTTCTAGAAGAAGAGCTGGCATTGTTTGAGGGCCTCAGAGGCGTGACGCACGTCGCTGAGCATAGCATCCGGATGAAGGATGACAAGCCTTTGAAGCAAAAGTACTACACTAAGAATCCGGCTATGCTGGAGGTGATCGACAAACAAGTGGACGAGCTGCTACAAGCTGGGGCCATTGAGCCGTCGAAGAGCCCGCACAGCGCACCCATAGTCCTGGTCAAGAAAAAGACTGGGGGAGTGACGCATGTGCGTAGATTATCGGCAGCTCAACGTCCACTTTATCCCAGATGCATACCCTGTTCCGAGGATCCTGCACATTTTGGAGAAGTTATGACACGCACGATTCATAACCACGCTTGATCTAAAGAGCGGTTACTGGCAGATTTCGATGGCGGCGGATAGTAGGGAGTACACGGCGTTCACTGTACCAGGCAGAGGACTCTTCCAATGGCGGGTGATGCCGTTCGGCTTGCATTCCGCGGGGGCGACATTCCAGAGGGCACTGGACACAGTCATCGGGCCCGACATGGAGCCTCATGCGTTTGCGTATCTAGACGATATAGTGGTCATCGGAGCGACGAAGGAGCAACACGTGGCCAACCTGAAGGAAGTTTTCCGGCGCTTGCGAGCGGCCAATCCAAGACTCAAAAGAAATAAATGCAGTTTCTTTCGGGAAAAGTTGGCGTACCTTGGCCACGTGATAAGCGGAGAGGGGATTTGCACGGATCCCGCGAAGGTTGAGGCGCTTCGGAGCCTTCCATCACCTTCGAGTCTAAAGGAGTTGCGGCAATGCTTAGGAATGGCAACATGGAATAGACGATTCGTGCCGGACTTCGCGTCGCTGGTACAACCGATGACGAAGCTGCTAAAAAAGGGCCAGAAGTGGATCTGGAGCGAGCAACAGGAGGAGGCGTTGCAGAAACTCAAGGAGAGTTTGACGACCGCGCCTGTTCTGGCCTGTCCCGACTTATCGACCAAATTCGTGCTGCAGACCGACGCCAGCGACTACGGTCTCGGTGCAGTGCTGACGCAAGAAGTCGAGGGGCAAAGCGAGTAATAGCATACGACAGCCGAAAGTTACTGAAGGTGGAGCTAAACTACTCGGCCACGGAGTAGGAGTGCCTCGCGATCGTGTGGGCGATTCCTGTTAGGATCCTGGAGGGCTACAGGTTCGACGTTGTCACGTATCACCTAGCGCTGAAATGGCTCAACTACATACAAAGTCCCACGGGCCGGATCGCTCGTTGGGCGCTAGAGTTGCAGCAATTTCAATTCGACGTACGCTATCGCCGTGAGAGAATTGAATGTGGTGGCCGACGCACTGTCCCGGCAGCCCATAGACAGTTGCAAGCAGGCCGTCGAAGAAAATCCCCCTTCTGGGTGGATAAAAAGGATGCGTGAAAGGATCGTAAATGAGCCCGAGAAGTTCCAGGATTACGTGGAGGAGAACGGGCAGATATATCGGAATTTAGGCCATCGGATAGACGAGGACGATTTTATCCCATGGAAGCTCTGCGTCTCAATCAGTTTGAGGGGCAGAGTGATGAGGGAGTGTCACGACGCTCCCACGGCCGGACATCAAGGAGTGAGGAAAACGGCAGCAACTGCGAAAAGATGGGCCAGGTACGTGAGGTGTTGCGGGACGTGCCAGAGATTTAAATGCGCGCAACAAAAGCCGGCCGGGCATATGCTCACCAGGCAGGTGGCGGAGCCAATGACGGTTTTGTGCGCAGATTTCGTGGGACCTTTGCTCGTTCCAAGCGTGGGAACACAATGTTGTGGTGTTCCACGACGCTTTAACTAAAGGGGGGGGGCGAGCCAACGGCGCACGCGCCGGCTTCAATATACAGCGCCTTATTCGCCGCAAGAGAATCCGACGGAGAGGACATCAAATATCGCACGGTAATGACGATGACAGCGCAATATATCGAAGGCCATCAAAGCTCGTGGGACGAGCTGCTGCCTGAGATATAGCTGGCCGTCAACTCGAGCGTGGCCGATTCCACAGGTTTCACTCCTGCATTTCTAATGTTGGGGCGAGAGCCACGCTTGTCCGCCGCTTTGTACGAAGAAGTCACTTCCGGTTCGCCGACTAGAGAGACCCAGCCCGAGGCCAAAGAAGTTAAAATGAAGGAAGTTTTCGACATAGTGCGCAGTAACTTGCAGCGAGCATCAAAAGACCAAGGCAGACACTACAACTTGAAACGGCGTGACTGAAGGCCTGCGTTGGGTTCGGCGGTTCTGTTGAGACATCAACTATCGAACGCGGTGGAAGGACTGGCGGCGAAACTGGCGCCCAAATTCGACGGCACTTACAAGGTCGTTAAGTTCCCATCCCCCAACGTGGTGCGCCTGACGAAGGATGGTGAACGCAAGAGATGGGTGGTCAATATTGCGCAGTTGAAGCCATTTCATCAAGGAGATGAGGAAATTGACATGAGTCGGCAAAGAATCCGAGGCTCGGTAGAGAGTACTACCGCCGCCAGAAGGAGCGGGCACCACCCCGGCGCGTATACACGGTCCTGCGCTCGACGGTAAACGTGGCAACCCGGATGGACGGCCTCATACAGTTGATACAGGCCAGGTATACGACTGTATACATCCGGGTACCCGGGGGCGGGACGACGCCAGCGCTCGTGGAGGTCAGCCCGGACCCGGCTGCGCAGAGATGCTCGGAGGATGAAGCCTCGTCCGATGGGCGACTCCTACGCCATGGACGACGAGCGAGGAGGAGGAGGCACCAATTGAGGAGATAAACAATGGATCCCCGTCACGGGGGCGGGACGGTGGCTGGGAGCATTGTCCCTCCGTCAGCAACCCCGCCCCGGAGACCGCAGCGCGGGACGGAGTGGAAGAGGGGCACGCGGATACACGTTGCGACGAGCCGGCGGGTCAAAGGCAGGGAGTTGCGAGGAGGCGGTCCTGGTCGAAGACGCGAGCCCTGGAGAGAGCACCGCCGCAAGCCCACTTCCTCGGCGTCGGGCTACCGTCGACATCGAGGGGGACCATCAGCCGGATGCCGTCAGGATTACGCTGCGATACACTCCGGGCACGGTCGAAAACCGACGGTTATCATGCGCGTCTCAGTCCAGCGCGGAGCGCCCGACGGCTCACGGTCAAGCGGCCGAGCGCAGGCGTGAGCCGGCGGCGGCGACGGGGACGACCGGTTCCTGATCGTGAATCGGGCTCCCACGTTCCCAGCGGCCAGGGGCTAGCGACAGATGGCGCCGAGGGTTCGGCCACACACCGGCGGCGTCGGAAGAAAGATAAGCCCGGGAAAGGACGAACGCGCGGCGGACGCCGGGACGAGTCGGCGGAGACCGACTCGAGCCAGGAGAGGCGTTTACGGGCAGACATAGCCGAGTTACTGGATGGATAGGAAATAAGCCTCGAGGAGGCGCTCGGAATTAATAGTGACTAAAAAAATATAGCAAAATTTGAAAAATCACTATATCTTGTAAGGTGGCCATTTTGCCCACCTTACATGTTTGTAGCAAATAAGTGAATATATCGAAGTGAAATATAGTTTCTTTTGTTATGGCAAATAGGATTTGAATTTTGAGGTATATTTTGATTTTGTTAGTGATTAAGTTGAACATATGGGAGTGAAATAGAGTTTTAGTTATGGATTTTGGTTTTGTAGTGATTAAGATTATATTTTGAAGTCATTGATTTATATTTTAGTTGACATTATATTTTGGTAGAGAGTTAGTTAGGTTATAAGTAGAATAAGCATTAGTTTGTAAAATAGTGCTAAGTAGTCAATAAGTAGGCGTAAGTGTTGTAGCGATCAGTTTTGGAACGTAAGTAAAAAAAAATCAAATTAGTGGGCGGGCGCACGATCAGCAATGCAACCGTGCAGCTCGAAAGCCAATGGGCGTAGATATATCCGCTATAGCTTGTTGGACTTGGGTGGTCGACGCGGATCTAGATACCAAATTTCAGTTTTCTAGCTCTTCAACTAACCTGATTTCTGGTATACCGGAAAATGCATTTTCCGATTTGCCACGCCCCTAGTGGGCGGATCGGGAAAATTTTAACACTTTATAAATCGGAGATATACACGAGCATGTGTTGCAAATTTTAAGTCTCTAGTTTCAATAGCGCCGAAATGAACTACGTTCATACGGACAGACGGTCAGACGGACGGGTCGTATAACCTTGCTACAAATGACAAAACGGATCTTTTGGTCTGTTGAACTTCTACTGGACAGTTCATGGAATATCTAAAGCTGTCATTCATTTGATTCCAAATTAATCCCAATGTTTTTGTGTCCTCTTGATGACCAATAACTATATCGTTTCTAGCTGGTTGTGCTGCGAGTTGTTTACAATTGGACGACCATTTTGTGAGAGGAAATCCAAACTTTTGAAGAATTGCTATCAAGTCTCGATGCAACAAGCACAATTCTTCGACGCTATCTGCTCCTGTCAACAGGTCATCAACATAGAAATCTCGGGCTAACGATCTTGCAGCAGCTGGATGAGTGGAAGCATGCAAGTCGCTTAGATGTTTTAAACATCGAATTGCTAAGAATGGAGCAGTCGCTGTCCCGTACGTTACTGTGTTTAATCGAAAGATTTGTAACGGATCAGTGGGCGTTTCCCTCCACACAATAAGTTGAAAGTTGCGGTGGGACTCGTCAAGTTCAATTTGACGGTACATTTTAGCGATGTCTGCTGTAGCAGCCCAAGGACGAAGTCGAAATCTTAGCAAAGTCTCCCATAACTGCGGCTGGATGGTCGGACCCACCATGAGTAGATCATTCAGCGACAATTGAGAGGAGGACTTGCTAGAGGCATTAAACACTACTCGAAGTTTAGTGGATGCGCTGTGCGGTCTTAGCACGCATTGATATGGGATGAAATAATGCGGCTCTCTCGGAATTTGATTGTTAGTTGGGCTCATGTGACCCAAGGCCAAGTATTCTTTCATAAAGTCAATGTACATTGGCCGAATGTCTTCTTGCTTGCTCATTCTCCTTTCCAAGGCCAGAAATCGTCGCTTGGCTGTGTCATAAGACGTACCAAGACAATGTGGACTTGATTTGAATGGCAGCGACACTCTGAAACGACCCGAGGTAGTTTGGCAAATAGTCTCCACAAATGACTTCTCGCACAGTTGTTGCTCTGGGGTATACAAATTCGAATTAATTGTATTTGGCTTTTCTTCCAACTCCCAGAATTTGCGAACTATTGAATCTATTGCTATGTCGTCATTTACGACGCTAATGAAAGTCGACGAACTAGTAGCTGCATTCAATGTTCGGCAGCGACCAGATACAATCCAACCAAAGGCAGTGAATTGCAATGTTGGGTTGTTATCGGGTCCTTTTATTTTGCCTTCTCTTAATATATCAAAAAAGATATCAGCACCGAGCAACAAATCAATACGTTGCGGCTTGTGGAATTGAGGATCAGCTAATTGTACGTTATCAGGTACCTTGATCTCTTCAGTGTGCTTCTCTGGTTGATACGACGAAATGGAACGTAACACACCAAAGTCTGTTCGGATTTCTATGTCGTCCGTTCGGGACGCTATCGAAGTTTGAACGCTGTGCCGAACAGATGACTGACAATTAGCAATGCCCAACAATTGAATCCCAGATCTTTGCCGTTTTAATTTCAACTGTTTTGCAAGTTCTTCAGTTATGAAATTAACTTGCGAGCCGGAATCTAATAAAGCTCTAGCTAAGTGATAAGATCCAGTTTGATCTTTTATCTTCACAACTGCAGTTGCCAAAAGAACTTGATCAGAGGCTATCCGTGCGTGATTTACAGATGAAATCTGTGACGAAGTGACACGAGGGACTGCTGATACAACTGCTGAGCTACTTTGAGCCGCTTCAGAGCTGTATCTATGCAGTATGGTATGGTGCGGCTTAGAGCACACACGACAATGGGCTGATTTGCAAGCAGCCACTGAGTGCCCTGTTCGCAAACAATTTAGACAGAGCGGATAGCTCTTTGCGAACGTAAAACGTTTCTGGCAAGGTATTGCTGCGAACGACGAGCACGAGTGAATGAAGTGATCGTTCTTTTTACAAAACACGCATTTGGGACTCTGCGGCTCACTTGGCAGAGCGACAGCTAGAGAAGTTTTCCCAATTCTTTTCTTATTATCCTGAGCTACCTTACGACGTGGACCAGATGAGTCTTCAGCACTTAAATGCTGATACCGTCTGTTCAAGGCAGCTTCACAATCTTGCCACAATGGAAGCTTATTGTAGTCAAGATTCTCTTCCCACCTAGAGCGCGTGCCAGCGTCCACTTTCATCATTACCAAATGGATGAGCATGGCATTCGAAATCTGCTTATCAGATCCTAGCGATAAAAGAGATTCGTAAATGGCACGGACTGAGTCTATCAGCATGCGCAAAGATGATGCTGACGGTTCGGACATGTGTGGGAGATCAAATAGTTTTGAAATGCTGTTAAAAAATATGAGACACTGATTGTCGTACACATTTTTTAAAGCAGCTAACGCTTTTGGATAATTTGCATCTGTCACCTGATATGCCTTGACAGTGCCTAATGCTTCTTTGTCCAAGCATGACAACAAGTGGTTAAACTTTTCTATATTTGATAACCCTGGCTCGTTGTCGACTAAACTCTCAAAAAGTCCAATGAAATTCTTATATTCCGAATATTCTCCGCTAAACTTTGGCAGCTTTATATTCGGTAGATTCCTAGAATGTGACACTGAGCTAATCATTGTAGAGTTCGCGGGACTCTCACTTTTAGGTTGGCTATCACTACCTCGCTTCATAAGAAGTGCTTTTGTCGATACACACAAATCTTCTAACGTTGACCGAGGCACTAAATCTGCGTTAATGTCGTCCAACTCTTGTTGTGTCTTAAAGGCCTTTTCTATGTAGCGGTTCAATATCTCAAGTCGACATTCAATTTCAAATGGCTCTACTGGTTTAGTGTAATCTTTTAATGATTTATTAATGCGTGTTATGTCGTTTGTAACATTTTTGTAAACGGCCAACAGAGCTTCGACACGCTCTGATGATGACTCGTCCATAGACCTATTCTTTCCTCGCTTGTTAGTCATGATGCTATAAGTGATGCTCAGTTGAAACCAATTTCAATCGAAACAAATAAAGTTCACTTAATGTATGACAACAAGCGAAGAGCAATTCAAGAATGTTAACAAATGCGCGCGATCGTAATAAATCTCAATATATTACGCTGGCAGTGTTAAACTATACTTGAGTGACTGTTACAGACAGTTGATACGATATAGCGAAGACAACAACCAAAATGTTGAGTGACTATTTGGGCAAGTGGTCTATTGAGGTATATTTGACTGTTGAGCGACTGAGTGCAATGCATTCACAAGCGAGAGCGCGCCGGTATGAATGCCAAAATATAAGTGCAGATCGAGCTCATACAATGAGCGCAAAGCGAGAGTGCAAGTTTTGAGCGAAAATATATCCAAGTGACGAGCGCAAGTTTTGAGCGCAAAGCGAGAGCGCTGCTGCGTGTGCAAGCGTGGGTGCAAACGATATTGCAAGCGCGCATGCAAATGATGAGCGTAAATTAAAGCGAAATTTGCTGTGTAAGCGCGAGTGCAAACGATATAGCAAGTGAGTATGCACTGAGCGCAAAGTGAGCGCGCACTAATATGTGCAAGCGAGACAGTAAAACGAGAGCGCAACTATAAGTGCAAGCGCGAGTGCAAACGATATTGCAAGCGCGCATGCAAATGAAGAGCGTAAATTAAGAGCGCAATTATCTGTGCAAGCGAGAACGAACTTTTATGTGCGAGCGAGAGCGAGCTGTGAGCGCAAGCGCAAAACGAAAGTGCGAGACGAAAATGAGCAAAAAAACTGTAACACACTAGCGGCGCCAAAGAAAACTTGGATTATGCGAGGCAATAGAGATTGAATTATTTGCAGATCAAAGGTCAATATGCACCTTATTATTATTTTTATTTATTTTTTTTAAATTTCAATTCGAAATAAGCTCAACACAATGTACATAGGCGTAGATTGTACATACATTAATATTTTGTATGTCTCAAGTAATGCATTTATTTATTTATGGCTTGCATTACTTGGTCATCTATGTGCTCTATGTATTTATGTACTTCCCTGATTATCCACAAAATCCATAATCCAGCTTCCTTCAATTCCAGAGAGTGTCCACCCGGGGGCGCCAAAAATGTCCTTCCAAAAGGAGTCTGGTCCTTCGATGGGCCAGTGTATATATCTTTAAAAAAAATGTAGACAGCAACTTGCGGTCTCTCTGAAATAAGCACGAACGAAGTGCTGGCACCGGTGTTCAATTTTGTACTGAATTTATTAAATTTAACATGAACGCAAGCGCAGCTTGCACAGTAGAGAGCGCACCTATGCGCATCTAACAGCGAGCAGCGAGAGAGCGATCTTTTGGAGAGCGACACTCCCGTGCTAGCGCGTACAATAACAACTTCTCTGTACAGTGGTTCAGCTTCAATTACTTAACCTATACAATTTCGATAATAATTCAATTAATAATTCATAATAATTCAATTTCTTATAATAATATATAATAATATTTCAGAAGGCAAATATCCAAATGCCGTAACACTCTTCTCTCTTGTTTTTTGTTTTATTTTATTTTCTTTCTTTTCTTCCTTTTTTTACTTACCTTCTTTTCTCTTTTTTTTTGAATTCTTTCTCTATTTTCTTCTCTCTTTTCTTTTCTTTTCTTTTCTTTTAGACTTATCTTATACAATTTCGCATACATTTACCATCTTATTCTATTTCATTTCGTTTGCTTTTACTTTCTTAATTTACTTCGAATTATATGAATAAGCGGAACGGAGCGGGACCAGAGAAGTCATTTGGATACGGAGATGGAGGGAGGAGAGTACCACAATTTTGCTTTGGGTGGCGCGGCACCGAAGGCTGGTCATTGGCTGCACGCACTCTCGGTACCTCCGGAGAGGCACCCACTCTGGGTCGTCGCCGACCGAGTACGGAAAAGGGGTATGAAGTATGACGGCCGATCAGACCCGTTGGTTTTCGTGGAGACAATGGAGGAGCGAGCGATTACTTACGGCATAGAGTTGGATCGGATGCCACGAGCGATGAGTGTGGTATTCGTAGACAAGGCAGCGAAATGGTTCTCGACCAGCGGGCTGAGGGACTCGTCGTGGACTGATTTCAGAAGAGAATTCTTGGACTTCTTCCTCCCCCCAGTATTTCGAGCGTTTAGAAGACCATATAAGGGCACGCCATCAAAGAGAAGGAGAGAGCTTCAGTGACTACCTGATTGAACTCAGGCTGTTGATGCGTCGGGCGAAATACAGCACGGCACAGGAGTTGTACCGAGCTTACGAGAACGCTTCCCCGGATTACCGGCTATAGGTAAGGCGTCACGACTTCGCCACACTGACGCAGCTTACGCAGATGGCGGCGGAATACGATAAGGTGCAAGGGCAGTGGAGAGAGCAGGAAGAGTGGATTGCGGCGAAGATAACCTGGTCGAGGCCGGCGGAGGGCAGGCAGGGCAAGCCGTCCGGCACAAAGGCACAGGACTCCTGGTTTGAAGGGCAGGCCGCGAATAATGTAGCGACGTCGTCAGCGGCAAAGCGACGCGCGGGTGATCTGCGGTCAACGCTGAGGACGACGAGTCAGGAGCACAGAGGAGCGTTGCAATCAGAGCAACGCGGGAAGCAAGAGCGGAGTGGCGCCGCCTAGACAGCGAGGACAAGACGAGGAGTCCCCTTACGGCGGAGGAGGGGAGGACGATGAGGATGCAAGAGGAGGTGAACGGAAAGACGTCCCTGATACGCGGGCAATGGGTGTCAATGTAGAGCGACTGGTCTGGAGATCCGGAATCGCTTGCTCGATCAAAAGTTTGTGGACAGGAACAGAAAAGAGGCCCCGAGGCGCCGTGTGTTAGCGGGCGGAGGATTGCCGATCGATGGGCGCGACGCGTCGAAGGATGGCGAGTCGCCTGTCCGGTCGATCAAGAGATGTCGCAGTACTCAAAGAGTGCCCTCAGCTAGCGATGACGAAGGATCTGGAGGAAGGGCCCGAGGAGCGTTCCCCAGAAGCTAAGTTGGTGGAATTAGAAGCGGTGGGCGAGTTTCAGAGTAGCCCAGTGACGCGGGAGGCGCGAGGAGCACTGAGAGCGGATGACGATGGTGAAGTTTGGAGAAGCCCGTCACCGCGAAGGTTAATGAGCAACGGAGAGCGGAGGAAAGTGGATTCTTTTCCCGACGATGCGGGATTTTCAATAAAGGTGCGGGGCGAGCAGAAGGGCTCCCCACTAGCAGTAAGAGCGAAGGAATTGGAGATGGTGGGCGAATTTTAAGTAGCCCGGCGACGCGGGAAGCGCGAGAAGCATCGGAGGTGGGTGACGTTGGTGAAATTCGGAGTAACCCGTCACTGCGAAGGCCAATGGACCAAGAAGAGAACGAGCAGAATGCGGTGGTCGGAGGATCTAGAGGACAAGCGGAAGGAGTTCCTGGAAGCGAAGTTGGTGCTTTCTGAGCGACTGGAAGAAGTGCCGAGCGTAGACAAACATCGTATAAGGATGCGGGATGATAAGCGAAGATATTATCCCAAGAATCCGGCTATGAAAGGAGTGATTGATGAACAGGTAGACGAGTTGATCCGAGCTGGAGCTATCGAGCCATTGCGGAGTTCGCAAAGCGCGCCCATCATGTCAGTAAAGAAGAAGACTGGAGATTGGCGCATGTGTGTGGACTGCCGGCAGCCGAATGCCTACTCGATCCCTGACGCCTACCCCGTTCCATGGATCAGCCACATCCGTGAGAGGTTACAACATGCGCGATATATATCTACCTTGGACCTGGAGAGCGGATGCTAGCAGATGGGATGTACAGCGTTCTCATTGCCAAGAAAAGGAGTATTCCAATGGCGAGTGACGCCATTCAGGTTATGCTCAGCGGGCGCTACGTTATGGAGGGCGTTGGACACAGTCATAGCACCAGATATGGAGCCGCGGGCTTTCGCATATCTGGACGACATCGTGATGATCGGTGTCGCAATAGCACAGCAACATGCGGCGAATCGAAAGGAGGTCTTCCACCGACTGATGAAGGCCAATCTGCGAGTCAATTGGAGGAAAAGGAATTTCATCAGGGACCGCCGACACAGCAGCACTGGATTCAGGAGTAGTCTGGCTGCGTGGGAGTAATTGCGTGGCGGCTCCAGGAGGCGGGGTCGCCTCCTCGATTAAGTAAGGCGGCTCGCCGATCGCCGCCTCACAAGATTAATCGATAAGTGGAAATAGATTTTGAGTTGAAGTAATTAATGTGGAACATGGAATATTGAATTGGATTTATATGATAAATGAAAATAGATTTTTAGTTGAATTGATTAATATTAAGTTGATATTAAATTGGATTTATAGATTGTTTTTAGTTAAATTAGTTAAGGTTAAGGTTAAGAGTTAGGTGTAGTGATTACAGTTTAATTTAATCAATTAAGTAGGCCGCCTAAAGTGCGAATGATCTATCGGCGATCGGCGGCGCAACCGTGCGTGGAGAGTGCCGAGTGGAGAGTTGCGTCGCCGGCGTCGAGCGTTTTGGGCGAGCGAGAATGAAAGCGAGAGGGAGTCGGCGAGGAAGAGCGAAAGTCGTCGGACGATGAAGAATAGTGAATTAAAATTGTGCGATGAGTTTTAAAAGAGCGGTTAGTTTTAAAAGAGGTTAAGCGATTTGTGAAAATAAACGGCAAATGGCAACTGAAGCGAGAAAAGTTAATCTATTGGGAGAAGCGGCGAAAGCAAATACGAAAGATCGGCAGAGGATCCGACGGCGAGCAGGAGGTATAGCGAAAGGCGAGGTCTCGTAAGTGTTGCACGTGAGTAGCGGTCCCCTTGTAATTTCCCCCTCTTTTCCCCCATCGCCTACCATAACGTTTAATCACCCCCCCCCCCCCCCTGGTGTCTCACATTTCAAATAAATTTTCTTGTGAGTATACCCTGGGTAGACTGAGACTGCCCCAGCTATAAGTTTACTACCTTACAAAATATGGTAATTGATAAGTTTGTGTGGGTTGCTTGTTTGATACCATGGTTGATGTTGCGGTTATGTTGGATTGCAGTTTTGTGAGGTGCGTATTTTTAAAGTATTTTTGTGTCTTGTACGTTAAGATTTTCCTTTGTTATTAGGGGCTGATTCGCTGCATTTTTGGCACAGGTATCTGCTAGTTCGTTCCCTACTATTCCTACGTGCCCGGGCACCCAGAGTAGTTTGAATTTGGGGAAGGATTTGTGCATAATATTGCGAGCGTATGCGGGTTAATGATCGTTGTTGTTTGGATTGCTAATTGCGTCTATTGCAGAGAGTGAGTCGGTGCATATGCAGAAATTTCTTCTTTTGTATTTTAGAGTCTCTAACGCTTCTACTATTGCGATGAGTTCTGCGGAAAAAACGGAGGAGTAGTGGGGCAGGGGGTATGTTTTTATGGTATCGGCTTCACTTGCGATAGCAAAGGTTGTGGTAGTGTTGTTTCGAGATCCATCTGTATAGATGCATGTGTATTTAAGGTTGTCTATGGCCTTAATTTGAGGAATTCAGCTCTGTATGCTTGTACGTATGTGTTTTTATAGTCATTCACGAAGTGAATTAGTAAATTGGTTTTGTGCAATGTCCGTCTTGCTGTCCGTCCGTCCGTCCGTCCGTCTGTCTGTCCGTCTGTCCGTATGAACGTAGTTCATTTCGGCGCTATTGAAACTAGAGACTTAAAATTTGCAACACATGCTCGTGTATATCTCCGATTTATAAAGTGTTAAAATTTTCCCGATCCGCCCACTAGGGGCGTGGCAAATCGGAAAATGCATTTTCCGGTATACCAGAAATCAGGTTAGTTGAAGAGCTAGAAAACTGAAATTTGGTATGTAGATCCGCGTCGACCACCCAAGTCCAACAAGCTATAGCGGATATATCTACGCCCATTGGCTTTCGAGCTGCACGGTTGCATTGCTGATCGTGCGCCCGCCCACTAATTTGATTTTTTTTTACTTACGTTCCAAAACTGATCGCTACAACACTTACGCCTACTTATTGACTACTTAGCACTATTTTACAAACTAATGCTTATTCTACTTATAACCTAACTAACTCTCTACCAAAATATAATGTCAACTAAAATATAAATCAATGACTTCAAAATATAATCTTAATCACTACAAAACCAAAATCCATAACTAAAACTCTATTTCACTCCCATATGTTCAACTTAATCACTACCAAAATCAACCTTAATCACTATCAAAAATCAAAATATACCTCAAAATTCAAATCCTATTTGCCATAACAAAAGAAACTATATTTCACTTCGATATATTCACTTATTTGCTACAAACATGTAAGGTGGGCAAAATGGCCACCTTACAAGATATAGTGATTTTTCAAATTTTGCTATATTTTTTTAGTCACTATTAATTCCGAGCGCCTCCTCGAGGCTTATTTCCTATCCATCCAGTAACTCGGCTATGTCTGCCCGTAAACGCCTCTCCTGGCTCGAGTCGGTCTCCGCCGACTCGTCCCGGCGTCCGCCGCGCGTTCGTCCTTTCCCGGGCTTATCTTTCTTCCGACGCCGCCGGTGTGTGGCCGAACCCTCGGCGCCATCTGTCGCTAGCCCCTGGCCGCTGGGAACGTGGGAGCCCGATTCACGATCAGGAACCGGTCGTCCACGTCGCCGCCGCCGACGACGCCTGCGCTCGGCCGCTTGACCGTGAGCCGTCGGGCGCTCCGCGCTGGACTGAGACGCGCATGATAACCGTCGGTTTTCGACCGTGCCCGGAGTGTATCGCAGCGTAATCCTGACGGCATCCGGCTGATGGTCCCCCTCGATGTCGACGGTAGCCCGACGCCGAGGAAGTGGGCTTGCGGCGGTGCTCTCTCCAGGGCTCGCGTCTTCGACCAGGACCGCCTCCTCGCAACTCCCTGCCTTTGACCCGCCGGCTCGTCGCAACGTGTATCCGCGTGCCCCTCTTCCACTCCGTCCCGCGCTGCGGTCTCCGGGGCGGGGTTGCTGACGGAGGGACAATGCTCCCAGCCACCGTCCCGCCCCCGTGACGGGGATCCATTGTTTATCTCCTCAATTGGTGCCTCCTCCTCCTCGCTCGTCGTCCATGGCGTAGGAGTCGCCCATCGGACGAGGCTTCATCCTCCGAGCATCTCTGCGCAGCCGGGTCCGGGCTGACCTCCACGAGCGCTGGCGTCGTCCCGCCCCCGGGTACCCGGATGTATACAGTCGTATACCTGGCCTGTATCAACTGTATGAGGCCGTCCATCCGGGTTGCCACGTTTACCGTCGAGCGCAGGACCGTGTATACGCGCCGGGGTGGTGCCCGCTCCTTCTGGCAGCGGTAGTACTCTCTACCGAGCCTCGGATTCTTTGCCGACTCATGTCAATTTCCTCATCTCCTTGATGAAATGGCTTCAACTGCGCAATATTGACCACCCATCTCTTGCGTTCACCATCCTTCGTCAGGCGCACCACGTTGGGGGATGGGAACTTAACGACCTTGTAAGTGCCGTCGAATTTGGGCGCCAGTTTCGCCGCCAGTCCTTCCACCGCGTTCGATAATTGATGTCTCAACAGAACCGCCGAACCCAACGCAGGCCTTCAGTCACGCCGTTTCAAGTTGTAGTGTCTGCCTTGGTCTTTTGATGCTCGCTGCAAGTTACTGCGCACTATGTCGAAAACTTCCTTCATTTTAACTTCTTTGGCCTCGGGCTGGGTCTCTCTAGTCGGCGAACCGGAAGTGACTTCTTCGTACAAAGCGGCGGACAAGCGTGGCTCTCGCCCCAACATTAGAAATGCAGGAGTGAAACCTGTGGAATCGGCCACGCTCGAGTTGACGGCCAGCTATATCTCAGGCAGCAGCTCGTCCCACGAGCTTTGATGGCCTTCGATATATTGCGCTATCATCGTCATTACCGTGCGATTTGTCCTCTCCGTCGGATTCTCTTGCGGCGAATAAGGCGCTGTATATTGAAGCAAAGGTCCCACGAAATCTGCGCACAAAACCGTCATTGGCTCCGCCACCTGCCTGGTGAGCATATGCCCGGCCGGCTTTTGTTGCGCGCATTTAAATCTCTGGCACGTCCCGCAACACCTCACGTACCTGGTGCTGCCGTTTTCCTCACTCCTTGATGTCCGGCCGTGGGAGCGTCGTGACACTCCCTCATCACTCTGCCCCTCAAACTGATTGAGACGCAGAGCTTCCATGGGATAAAATCGTCCTCGTCTATCCGATGGCCTAAATTCCGATATATCTGCCCGTTCTCCTCCACGTAATCCTGGAACTTCTCGGGCTCATTTACGATCCTTTCACGCATCCTTTTTATCCACCCAGAAGGGGGATTTTCTTCGACGGCCTGCTTGCAACTGTCTATGGGCTGCCGGGACAGTGCGTCGGCCACCACATTCAATTCTCCACGGCGATAGCGTACGTCGAATTGAAATTGCTGCAACTCTAGCGCCCAACGAGCGATCCGGCCCGTGGGACTTTGTATGTAGTTGAGCCATTTCAGCGCTAGGTGATACGTGACAACGTCGAACCTGTAGCCCTCCAGGATCGGATCGCCCACACGATCGCGAGGCACTCCTACTCCGTGGCCGAGTAGTTTAGCTCCACCTTCAGTAACTTTCGGCTGTCGTATGCTATTACTCGCTTTGCCCCTCGACTTCTTGCGTCAGCACTGCACCGAGACCGTAGTCGCTGGCGTCGGTCTGCAGCACGAATTTGGTCGATAAGTCGGGACAGGCCAGAACAGGCGCGGTCGTCAAACTCTCCTTGAGTTTCTGCAACGCCTCCTCCTGTTGCTCGCTCCAGATCCACTTCTGGCCCTTTTTTAGCAGCTTCGTCATCGGTTGTACCAGCGACGCGAAGTCCGGCACGAATCGTCTATTCCATGTTGCCATTCCTAAGCATTGCCGCAACTCCTTTAGACTCGAAGGTGATGGAAGGCTCCGAAGCGCCTCAACCTTCGCGGGATCCGTGCAAATCCCCTCTCCGCTTATCACGTGGCCAAGGTACGCCAACTTTTCCCGAAAGAAACTGCATTTATTTCTTTTGAGTCTTGGATTGGCCGCTCGCAAGCGCCGGAAAACTTCCTTCAGGTTGGCCACGTGTTGCTCCTTCGTCGCTCCGATGACCACTATATCGTCTAGATACGCAAACGCATGAGGCTCCATGTCGGGCCCGATGACTGTGTCCAGTGCCCTCTGGAATGTCGCCCCCGCGGAATGCAAGCCGAACGGCATCACCCGCCATTGGAAGAGTCCTCTGCCTGGTACAGTGAACGCCGTGTACTCCCTACTATCCGCCGCCATCGAAATCTGCCAGTAACCGCTCTTTAGATCAAGCGTGGTTATGAATCGTGCGTGTCATAACTTCTCCAAAATGTGCAGGATCCTCGGAACAGGGTATGCATCTGGGATAAAGTGGACGTTGAGCTGCCGATAATCTACGCACATGCGTCACTCCCCAGTCTTTTTCTTGACCAGGACTATGGGTGCGCTGTGCGGGCTCTTCGACGGCTCAATGGCCCCAGCTTGTAGCAGCTCGTCCACTTGTTTGTCGATCACCTCCAGCATAGCCGGATTCTTAGTGTAGTACTTTTGCTTCAAAGGCTTGTCATCCTTCATCCGGATGCTATGCTCAGCGACGTGCGTCACGCCTCTGAGGCCCTCAAACAATGCCAGCTCTTCTTCTAGAAACTCTTGCAGTTCTTCCTCCAACTCATCTGGCCACTCCTTGCTACTGGGCGAGGATCGTTCATTTCCTCCATACTCGCTTTCTGATGCTTCTCTTGTCGGTGGGCCGCCTCCGGGCTCACCTTCCCTCTCCAACTCGACTGATCTAAACTCCGGCGGCCGCTCCGCGGGTCCGCCCCTCAAACCCGGGAAACCCAGCTCCCCTTTTGTACTCCAGAGTCTCGCCTCTTTTTTTTTTCATTCCTCCTTGTCACCGGAAGATCCTCTCCAAGTCTCTCCTTCGGCGTTTCTTTGTTCATTCTTTTCCTCTTGTTTTTGCTTTTCTTCATCCATTTCCTCTCACCTCCTTTCTCGTCGGGTGGCGTGCCTTGGCTCGACGCTCTCTGAACGCCAACTATCGACACCGCGATTGCCGACCTTGGGTCTTCCTTTGGCGTCGCGGCCTCGCGCAACACCTCCGGGCCCGACTCCTTCACATCTCCTTCAGCGAGCTGGTCTTGCTCTCTAAAACCGCTGCTGCCTCTTTGTTTACTCGATGCCGACGATCCTTCTCCCACGTCGTCCACCATCCTCATCTCCAGCTCCGCATTCCTGCAACGCACCGTAGTGCCGATGGCGCATAGAAAGTCCATGCTGAGGATGACATGGTCTAGCATGGTCGGCATTATTAGCAGGTTCGCTTCCGCCGTCTTCCCAGCCAAACTCACATCCGTCTTCATCATCTTTGTCACGTCCAGCGCTGATCCATCGGCCAGCCTGATTCGCGACTCCACCTGGCAACGCTCACCCCGTATCGTCCGTTGGCGCACGAAATCCTCGCTGACAAAACTGCGCGTGGCCCCGGTGTCGATCGTGGCGGTCATCCTTTGACCCCCGACCACCACCGTCGCGACGACCTTCCACTCTTTTACTCGGAGTGGGTACCTCTCTCCTCCACTCTCTCGGAGGGCGCCCCCAGCCGTTTCCCGCGCCGCCCTGTTCGCGCACTCCCTCGCGGTCCGGCAGAACAACACTGGTGCGTTACGACATTCTCGCGCGAAGTGTCCAGGTTGTGGGCATCGATAACAGACCCAACTCGACCTGGATCCAGCGTCCTGAGCCATCATCTTGCTAGTTGCCTCCGTTGAGGGTGTCGTCGCCGGCGTCTCCTTCTGCCCCCCGGCTTGTCCACCAGACCGGGAATCAGATAGCTTCGCGCGGAAGGGATTTTTCTGTCGCACCTCTGCTGGCTTGGGCCAGGCGGTCTCCACCGTTATCTTCCTCCCTAGTTCTCTTTGTTGATTTCTCACGTTTTCGAACTCTGCAGCCATTTGTGTAAGCTGTGTCAGGGATGAAAAATCGTGCCTACGTACGTATAGCCTGTACTCCGGGGATGCGTTCTCATAGGCCCTATTCAACTCTTGGGCCGGGCTGTATTTAGCCTGACGCATTAGTAAACGCAGCTCTATCAAATAATCCTTGAAAGGTTCGCCCTCCCGCTGCCGGCGCGCTCGAATGTGGTCCTCCAGACTCATTCCTAAACTCCATCCAAGACACGTCCCTTAACCCGCCCTTAACAAAGTAGTTTGCCGCCTTGTCCACCAGCACTTCGCTTAACGCTCTGGGCATCCGGTCGAGTTCGATTCCATATGTGATCGCCCGCTGCTCCAGAATTTCAATAAATACAAGGGGATCCGACCGTCCGTAGTACCTCATTCCCCATTTTCGAACCTGCTACGTTGCAAGGCGGGTGCCTTTCCGGCGGCGGAGAGGGGACAGGAATCCGATGATCTGCCTTCGGTGCCGGTGCGAGCACCTCGTTCTCGTCGCCAAAACAGAATTCCCGCGGCCTCTCATCCCTCCGGCTACCAGTCGTACCATTCGCCGTGGGAACGCTCAGCCGCAGCGATGCTGTCGAGGGGACGTCGCGTTCTTGAGCTTTCCGTAGGTCCGGCTCTGACTTCTGATAGGCGCGGCTGCCCATGCTCGTCGCTGCACCTCCCAGACAGAATGCCGATTCTTTTGCGAGAGCATTCGCTATCCAACAAGCAAACCAAACGGTCTAAATTCTTGATAATTAAATTATGTTTACATGGCGACCGTGACAAGTGTCACTCTCGTGCAATTTAAATTTTGTGTTAAGAAATACTTAAATAAGTGTTACGTGGCTGCATACCTATTGCATACCTGCATACCTGCATACCACCCTTGGTGGACAAAATGGCCCAGCCAATGCTGATTTAAACAACAGCAACAACAACAATATTCACTCCGCTCTGTGAATACAAGAGCTGAACAACAAAAGCAACAGCAACAACAACAGCAGCGACAGCAACAGCAACAGCAACAACAACAGCAGCGACGGCAACAGCAACAGCAAAAACAAAAACAGCGGACATCAGCGTTTATAATCATCTATAAACATAGAAGCCTGTGCAGACCAGCACCGGCCACGCCCAGCGCGCCAAGTTGGGCCCCGGAAGCAAATGACGAAAACAACAATGAGCATCAGCGGCCGTAATCATCAATAAATATAGAAGCCTGTGCAGACCAGCACCGGCCACGCCCAGCGCGCCAAGCTGGGCCCGGGAACCGACAGTGCTACAAAGAGCACGCATCTTATTATTAAATTAGAGTTAATAATATATTTAAATGAAAAATACCATATAATAATAATACTTAGAATTTAAGAAACATTGTAACATTGTACTACTGAGCGACGATTGCGTTGCTCGGTATAGCGCATGGCCCGTAAAGCCATGCAAATTCTAGACAAGAAGACCACTGCGTTGGTCGAGTAGGAAAAAGGCTAGGAAAAATAATAATAATATAAAAAAAAAAAATAATAAGAAAAAAAATACATGATACAAATATGAAATAGAATTTAAAAAAAAAAAAAAAACAATTCTATATATATATGTATATGTGAATAAATTATATTCTTAAATGAACGATATAAAAAAAAAAAATAAAAGAAAAACAAGGCGCAGTGGAGTCTTACATAGGATAAAAAAAACGTAAGGCCGAACTGCATAGGCTACTGTATGGACCCCAACAACTAAGTTGGGATACATCAGTAAAATTACAGGCGGAGATCGAATTTCTCGACTCCGAAGAAAAAAAATTAAACAAAACAAATCTGCCAGTTCAGATAAGATTAGCGGTAGTAAAAATATTGAAAAACTGGCAGATAGAGTAGAGGTTGTCGACCCACAACCAAAGAAACAATTGTCCGTACTAAGAAAGAGGTGTCCAGCAGACTGCGAGGGCCCTGTTTTTAGTCCTTATTGCGTCTATTCATGCACAGAGGTGCGTAAATGACACACAAATTTTTTGTTTGATTTAAGAAAAATTTGAATATAAATTTATTTTATATATACTTATGATAAAATGATTAGAATATAAGAATAAAAAAAAAAAAAGAAAAACCTTTTAAATAAAAACATAATAAACAAAATAGAAAATTTACTTTAAAAGATCAAAATGGGAGGCAAAACCTCAAAGGCTGCTGATAATACAGCAAATGTGGTCAATGTTGTAGAAGTTATGGATACCACACCGCATCTAGAAACGCATACACTGCTACTAGCCCTGTTGGTGGCTTTAACGGCTTTAAATCTGTTAATGAAAGCGTATCTTTTGTACAAGCGTACACTAAAAAAACGGTATCTAAGTCGTGCAAACGATTTAGATAAAGTTTAAAATCAGAATATTATCTGAATTATCTGAGATATTGCAAAATTCGCCAACTAAAATAGTTCGTACTTCGAAATGTTCTAAAATGATCGGAAAAATACAAGAAATTTATAACAAAGAACCGAACTTTAGAATATACTCATTGACAATATTACAACGGCATTTCAAATTCATTCCAGTATCTGAATTCGAAAATGAATATATAGATACATTTGAAAGTATCGCAAGCCCGCTATTTGGCCTAACTCAAACAGAAAAAGGCAAAGCACTTAGCACATTACCTTATGTAATGGTTAAAACCATAGTTGAGGAACACCCAATACTTGGTTCGGCTACGATACTACTAGTACGATTGCATCGATAAGATGCAGTCATAAACAAAAAAAAAACGAACTATAATTGATGGAATGGTCAGAAATTGTGACCAACATCAAACAACAACGTGTAGAGTTTGACAAATCGTTTAAGTGCCTCAATAAGAGCGCCTCGATAACTATTCAAAAAAAAATTAAACACGTGCAAAATTTGGTTGAAATCTACAACAACATTCGTCAGATAGTTTGTGATAACATACCAAGACTTACGCAACTGCACCACACTCAAGTAAGCGATGTACTTAAAAGGCTACGGGAAAACCTTCTGTACATCTCGGAAAGGCACAAAATAGATATATTCGTACCGAATATTCTTAATACGCCCGCTACTTTCCATGTGTCTGAAATTGATGTAAAAATATCACAAGACACAATGGCCCAAACTGTCGTAGATTTCTTAAAGTTAGCTTCATCACTCATGCCAGAGTTCGATGGAAAAGCTGAAAATCTACGTAGTTTCGTGGATGCGTTGGAACTTATAGATTCCCTCAAGGGCAGCCACGAAGCAGTGGCCATAAACCTTATAAAGACAAAACTAAAGGGTCATGCACGCAATTTAATAAGTAATGAGCAGACAATTCCTGCCATTATTGCGAGCCTATCAAAGTCAGTTAAAGGAGAATCTGTAGAGGTAATATCTGCAAAAATCCTTAACCTGCAGCAAAGGAGCAAGACAGCCAATCAGTACACTCAAGAGGTGGCAACTTTGGCAAAGGCGCTCGAGGGTGCGTATATAAGCGATGGCTTAACATATGAACTGGCAACCAGATATAGTACGACCCTAGCTGTAAAAGCCATGACCCAAAACTGCTCTATAGATAAGGTAAAGCTTATCATGCAGGCGGGAACGTTTAATAACATGAACGAAGCCGTATGCAAATTTGTGAACAGTTGTACTGAAGCAACAGGGCAGTCAAATGCTGTCCTGTATTACCAGAGACAAAACAATAGGGGTAACCGTGGGAATTACCACAGTCGAGGTAATAACCACAATAATGGTTACCAACCTAACAACACATATAGTAGAGGACAGGGCCGATATAGAGGCAACTCTAGAGGCCGTGGCAACTCGACAAGAGGCCACAACAATAATGTAAGAATTGTCAATGAGGCATCGGGAAACTCCCAAACGCCTCCAGATACTCAAAATTAACGAAAAAAAATTTTTACCGTCAATTTAAGTCTCAATAACTTCGTGTCATTTAAAAATGTTGCAACAAATAAAAAAATAACATTTTTGATTGACACAGGTGCAGATATCTCAATTCTTAAAGAAAATTCGGATGTTTTTCATGACATCGAAACAAATAGAATAATAGACATTCGAGGCATAGGAGAAGGAATAATAAATTCCAAGGGACTAGCCTCAATTGAACTACTAACAGACAAATTTATTATTCCATACAAATTTCACATACTTCGTTCAGACTTCGCAATCCCATGCGATGGAATAATAGGATTAGACTTCATAAAAAAATTTAATTGCAGATTAGATTATAATACATCAGAGGATTGGTTTATAATTAGACCACAAAACCTAACGTATCCCATTTATGTTCCAATAACATTTAGTTCTGGCACTAACTCAACCCTTCTGCCAGCTAGATCCCAGGTGATACGCAAAATAGAATTATCTTCAGTCGAAGAAAACATTTTAATTCCCAATCAGGAAATTAAACCGGGTGTCTATGTTGCAAATACAATTACAACAGCCCAAAATGCCTTTGTCCGAATATTAAATACGACTAATACACACCAAACAGTAAACATAGATAAATTGAAATTTGAATCACTTTCGAACTACATTGTAGTTCAAAATTCCAAAGATAATAGAACAGAGTCCGTAATTAACATATTAAATAAAAATTTTCCGCCTCTATTTAAACAAAAACTTGAGAAAATCTGCACCCAATATAGTGATGTTTTCGGACTCGAAGCCGAACCAATCACAACAAACAACTTCTATAAGCAAAAATTGCGACTTAAAGACGACGAGCCAGTATACGTGAAAAATTATCGCTGTCCGCATAGCCAAATAGACGAAATCCAGCGCCAGGTTGGAAAGTTAATTGAGCACAATATTGTTGAGCCGTCTGTTTCATCCTATAATAGCCCACTTTTATTAGTTCCCAAAAAGGCCCTTCCGGGCACTGAAGAAAAAAAATGGCGATTAGTAATTGACTATCGCCAAATAAATAAAAAATTGTTGTCCGATAAATTTCCACTCCCCAGAATTGACGATATTCTTGATCAATTGGGCCGAGCAAAATATTTTTCCTGCCTCGATTTAATGTCAGGCTTCCATCAAATTGAACTTGAGGAAAACTCAAGAGATGTAACGTCTTTTTCAACAAACAATGGTTCGTATCGCTTTACGCGATTACCATTTGGTTTAAAAATAGCGCCTAATTCTTTTCAGAGAATGATGACAATAGCATTCTCAGGTTTAGAGACCACACAAGCCTTCCTTTACATGGATGATTTAATCGTTATTGGTTGTTCTGAACAACATATGATTAAAAACTTAACAGATGTTTTCAATGTTTGCAGAAAACATAATCTGAAACTACATCCAGAAAAATGTTCATTTTTCATGCACGAGGTGACATTCCTAGGTCATAGATGCACAGATAAAGGAATCTTACCAGATGACAAAAAGTTTGACGTCATTAATAATTATCCTGTCCCTACGGACGCAGACAGCGCTAGAAGATTCATTGCATTTTGCAATTATTATAGACGTTTTATACAAAACTTCGCCGAACATTCACGGCACATAACAAGATTATGTAAAAAGAATATCCCATTTGAGTGGACAACGGAGTGTGAAAAAGCATTCCAATATCTAAAAAATAAACTTGTTCAACCAAATCTACTACAGTACCCTGATTTTAGCAAAGAATTTTGCATAATCACAGATGCAAGCAAACAAGCATGTGGTGCAGTTTTAACCCAAAACTATAATGGACACCAGCTCCCAGTTGCATATGCATCAAGAACATTCACTAAAGGTGAAAGCAATAAGAGTACTACAGAACAAGAACTAGCAGCAATACATTGGGCAATAACACATTTCCGACCATATATTTATGGCAAACACTTCACAGTTAGAACGGATCACAGGCCTTTAACATACCTATTTTCTATGGTAAACCCAAGCTCAAAATTAACACGCATGCGACTCGAGTTAGAAGAATACGATTTCACGGTAGAGTATCTGAGAGGAAAAGACAATTTTGTAGCAGACGCTTTATCTAGGATAAAAATATCCGATTTAATTGATATGAACAAAAAAGTCCTGAAAGTCACTACCAGGCAACAAAGTAGACAAAACAATATCTGCGCAGATAATAAAGAGAGACTATTGCCAAGGCAAAGTCTAAAACAAGCTTCTAAGCCCAACGTATTCGAAGTCATCACAAATGACGAGGTACGAAAAGTAGTGACCTTGCGACTAACAGATTCTACATGTTTATTGAAACATGGGAAGCAAGTTATAGCAAGAATTACAGTTAGCGATTTATACTCCAATGGAATCCTCGACTTAGGTCAGTTTTTCCAAAGGCTTGAACGGCAAGCCGGGGTATATAAAATCAGCAAACTAAAAATGGCACCGAGCGAAAAGATCTTTGAATCAATCTCAATAGAGTCTTTTAAAAATATGGGCAATAATATATTAAAGAATTTAAGAGTAGCGCTACTCCAGCCGGTGACCATAATAAATAATGAAAAAGAAAAAGAAGCAATTTTGTCTACATTACATGATGATCCAATACAAGGGGGTCATACAGGCATAACGAAAACGCTAGCGAAATTAAGGAGACAATATTATTGGAAAAACATGACTAAACATGTAAAGGAGTACATAAATAAATGTCAAAAATGCCTGACGTCGAAAACGACGAAACACAACAGATCACCCATGATTATAACCGAGACACCAATACAGGCTTTCGACAGAGTGATAGTAGACACGATTGGTCCACTACCACGCTCAGAAAACGGAAATGAATACGCTGTTACGTTAATATGTGACTTGACAAAGTATTTAGTAGCTATTCCTATTAAAAATAAAAGTGCGACAACTGTCGCAAAAGCCATATTCGAATCATTTATTCTGAAGTACGGTCCAATGAAGACGTTCATTACGGACATGGGTACAGAATATAAAAATTCCATTATAAGTGACTTGTGCAAATATTTAAAAATAGACAATATAACGTCTACAGCACATCACCACCAGACATTAGGTACCGTTGAAAGAAGTCATAGGACATTCAATGAGTACATTCGTTCATATATATCAGTAGATAAAACTGACTGGGACGTATGGTTACAGTATTTCGTGTATTGTTTTAACACAACACCATCAGTAACACATAATTATTGTCCATATGAACTTGTATTTGGAAGGCAAAGTAACCTTCCAATACACTTTAATACCATAGATGTAATCGAACCATTATATAACATAGAAGATTATGCCAGAGAAGTTAAGTTTAGATTAGAATATGCGCATAAGAGAGCTCAAATACTTTTAGAAAAACATAAAACAAAACAAAAAAACATAAATGATAAGAAACTATTAGACATTAAATTAAAAGTAGGAGACCAGGTCTATTTAAGAAACGAAACAGGTCATAAGCTAGAGCCTGCCTATATAGGACCATTTGAGGTCACTTGTATAGAAAATAATAATAATATAGTTATAAAAAACACAAATAGTAAGAGTAGAACGCAGAAAGTTCATAGAGATAGACTAAAAAAGATCTAAAAATCAATGTTTTTCTTTCATTTTTCATAAAAATTCCAACCAAATTTTTGGTTGTTTGATTGTTTTAACCTATATATTGGTAACACAAAAAAAAAAAAAGAAAATTTAAAAATTTGATCAAAATTAAACACTATATATATATATATATACTAGCGTATAAAATACGAAAATTTAAAAAAAAAAAGAGACAAAATGTTTATGAAAAAAAAAAACAAACAAAAAAAAAAAAAACACTTTAAAAAAAAAATTTTTAATAAAAACACAAAAAAAAAATTCTTTACATATATGTAAACACCTAAAATATTTTGTCTTAAGAATACAACATAACAGAAACAAAAAAAATATATAGCAATAATTTTTATTTTTAAATAACTACATTATATTACATTATTTAAAAAAAAAGGGAGGTGTAGTATGTTGTATGTCATATAAGCATATGCTCACAGTATTGTAGTGTATACAATATATGAAGTTGACATATGCCCAATATAAGTAAGAGTATCATACTCACAACATAGCAACACTTTGTTGCTTTATTTATATTATAACAACTATACATAAGCGCCGTAATATGATCGGTCACTTATGTATAGACTGGCCTGCAGCGTGGGATCTGCAACGTAAGCATTGTTACGCTCGTGTCCACGCCGCAGCTTAAACGCTAAATGCATATGCCTTCTGCATATGCATACAAACATATATACACACACATACAGCATGTTATATACTCCCATTCTGCCGCTGCTATAAGCGACAGAATTCTTATGTAAAACTTATGTATTTTAGGCTAAGACTTTATTTCAATAAAACTTGGAGAGCATTCGCTATCCAACAAGCAAACCAAACGGTCTAAATTCTTGATAATTAAATTATGTTTACAGAATGAACGAGGACAATCTCTTTCTCAGGTCATCGACACGGCTAGGGACACGAAAAAAGTATCGATATTTTCGGTCTCGGATACATTGGGGCGATGATACCGATACTTTTTACTCGATGTTTTGGTTTCGATATTTTTACTTATCAAGTATCTCAAGAGCCATATCGAGTAAAAATAAATACGCGGGATCACGTCAAGCTCGCCAGTCAATTTGCGCTTAATTTGAGACTCAGCTAGTTGAATCATTAAAAAAAGTTAAAACAGTGAATTATTATCGAAGTAAACTTGATTGATAGTTAAAGTAAGTAATAAAGCAATTATTATATGCAGTTTATTGAAATATATGTCTTTAAAAGAATGCCACCAAGCCGCAGCAGTGTTGGGCAGTATTTCACCAGAATACGCAACGACGAGGTGAAGTGCAAAATTTGCTTTAAAACTCTTAAATCATCAGGAAACACCTCAAACATGCATAAGTATATAAAGAGCCACCCCGAAGTGAGGTAAGTAAATATTGTCATAAATATATATTTAAATTTATAAAATTATGTTATGCTCCATATATTTTAGTGCAAAAGAAACTGAAAAAAACAATCAACTTTTACAGGAGATCTTGATCTAATAAGTTCATCAAGTCATGAAACTGAGCCGCAGCCATCAACAAGTTCATCTGCAGTGGTAAAATTTGTAAAAGCTTATACACCACATGATACTGAAAATGAAAGCGATGTGGAAAATATATATGACTCACCTAAAAGATCAAGACAACTGTCCATTATACAATCAATAGAACGCAAATTTTCGTATTCTGATGGCGGAAAAGATCATGCAATACTCTGCAAGTGCTTGCTTTACTTTATTTGTGCCGACAAAAGAGCATTTGATATTGTTAAAGGGCGTGGATTTCAGAAATTGATGAAGAGAGCCTTCCCATCATTTAAAATTCCAACCGTTGATACGCTAAAAACTCAAATGGATAATTTTTACACTGTAATGCATTGTAAAATGCAATGCACATTTGAAAATATAGCACAGGTGGCTCTAACATGTGATGTTTGGACCGAAATGATGACCCTTACAAGCTATTTAGGATTTACTGCTCATAATTTATGTAATTATTTTTGTTGTGTTATCTCGCGTTGCATAGCCACCGTTGCTCTAAATGAAAGGCATACTGGAGAAAATATAGCTGCAAAATTAATCCAAATTTGTGCAAACATGCACATAAATACCGAAAAAATAACTGCGGTAGTGATACAACGGACCCAACATGACAGCAGCTATAAAAATGTTTGTTGGGGAAAGCAAACACTTATCTTGCTTTGCCCATACAATCAATCTTATTGCTACATCCGCTTTGTCAGTTAACGACTTCAATGTATTAATAAGCAAAGTCCGAGAAATTGTAAAACTCTTCAACAGCAGTGTAATTGCCAGCGATCCGTTACGAGAAAGGCAAGCTTGCCCTCAACCTCTTAAACTGATTTTGGATGTAAAGACACGGTGGAATTCCATTTATTATATGCTCCAGAGATTTATTGAGCTAGCGCCTATGGTGTATCAAGTTTTATTGCTGAATGTTAAAGCACCGCCCACACTCTCAACTGATGAAATTCAAAAAATTAAAACATTGAACAATACGGGCGAACAATACGTGACAATAAGTAAAATAATACCGATGGTGAATACCCTGAAGAACCAGATTAATAATGTACATGTGGATATAGGTGCGGACAACGGTGGTATGGCAGTCATACATGCCGTAAAGAAAGAAATCATTAAACAATTGGAACGTCGATTCGGATCCATCGAAGAAAACCACCTACTTGCGATAGCTTGTTTACTGGATCCAAGATTCAAAAATATCCCTTTTAAAGATAAAGTAGCTTGTACGAAAGCAATTAATTTACTAAGAAAATTTATATTATCCGTCTTTTTTTTTTGGGGGGAAAAGGGGGGGTTCGGGGAAAAAAAGGGGGAGGAAGGGGAGGGAAAAAAAAAAAAAAAAAAGAACGATGACGAAGTAGGTCGCTACCTGTCTACCCACGTTTTACCACTTTCTATCGACCCTTTAAAACAGTGGGGTGATATGAAAGTTGTATATCCCAAAGTAAACCTAGCTCAAAAGTATTTGGGAATTCCCGCGACGTCCGTGCCCTCTGAGCGCCTTTTCTCCAAAGCCATAACCAAAACTCGCAGCCGACTGTCACCGAAAAGGCTTGACAAACTTCTTTTTTTAGGAGATTGTGCCGAGGAGGAATGGAATATATAACATACATGTGTTCATTGTACCATGTAGTAATTGAAAATTTACTTGTAACTTTTACTTTTTAACTTTAAAACATGAAATATATCCTAGATTTAATAAACATTTCATCCAAATATAAATACCGATACCTTGCAACATCGATGCTTTTGTCTCGATATTTTTATAAGTACGATGCTTTTCTTTTGATACTTCTTATGAGTACATGATCGATACTTTGCATTCGATATCGTGTCCTTAGTTCAGGGTATAAACAAGTAAGAAAACTCTAGTCGAGAGTGCTCGACTACGAGATCCCCTGAACCCTTCAAGCATCAGCCATTTCAATCATTTTTAGCGTCTCTCTGCTTACACAAACACACACATACACACGCAAACACACATACATAGACACCCATAGGCGCGCACGCATGGGCTGCAGTGTGGGCTTACTATGGGAACTTAATTGTTTAATAACTTTTTTCTGGACGTACGTGCTCCATGAAACTTTCAGATTGTGGTTTTATCATTACTCCGTTCCGCTTATTCACTAAATATAATTCATTATACCCTTTTCTTGCATTTCTTGATCTCTCTGTTTTCTTACATTTTCCTTTCGTCTTTACTTCGTACACCTCTCCTTTTATTTTCTTGTTCTCGCATTTTATTCTCTTCTCTCTTGTTTTTTGTTTTATTTTATTTTCTTTCTTTTCTTCCTTTTTTTACTTACCTTCTTTTCTCTTTTTTTTTGAATTCTTTCTCTATTTTCTTCTCTCTTTTCTTTTCTTTTCTTTTCTTTTCTTTTAGACTTATCTTATACAATTTCGCATACATTTACCATCTTATTCTATTTCATTTCGTTTGCTTTTACTTTCTTAATTTACTTCGAATTATATTAATAAGCGGAACGGAGCGGGACCAGAGAAGTCATTTGGATACGGAGATGGAGGGAGGAGAGTACCACAATTTTGCTTTGGGTGGCGCGGCACCGAAGGCTGGTCATTGGCTGCACGCACTCTCGGTACCTCCGGAGAGGCACCCACTCTGGGTCGTCGCCGACCGAGTACGGAAATGGGGTATGAAGTATGACGGCCGATCAGACCCGTTGGTTTTCGTGGAGACAATGGAGGAGCGAGCGATTACTTACGGCATAGAGTTGGATCGGATGCCACGAGCGATGAGTGTGGTATTCGTAGACAAGGCAGCGAAATGGTTCTCGACCAGCGGGCTGAGGGACTCGTCGTGGACTGATTTCAGAAGAGAATTCTTGGACTTCTTCCTCCCCCCAGTATTTCGAGCGTTTAGAAGACCATATAAGGGCACGCCATCAAAGAGAAGGAGAGAGCTTCAGTGACTACCTGATTGAACTCAGGCTGTTGATGCGTCGGGCGAAATACAGCACGGCACAGGAGTTGTACCGAGCTTACGAGAACGCTTCCCCGGATTACCGGCTATAGGTAAGGCGTCACGACTTCGCCACACTGACGCAGCTTACGCAGATGGCGGCGGAATACGAAAAGGTGCAAGGGCAGTGGAGAGAGCAGGAAGAGTGGATTGCGGCGAAGATAACCTGGTCGAGGCCGGCGGAGGGCAGGCAGGGCAAGCCGTCCGGCACAAAGGCACAGGACTCCTGGTTTGAAGGGCAGGCCGCGAATAATGTAGCGACGTCGTCAGCGGCAAAGCGACGCGCGGGTGATCTGCGGTCAACGCTGAGAACGACGAGTCAGGAGCACAGAGGAGCGTTGCAATCAGAGCAACGCGGGAAGCAAGAGCGGAGTGGCGCCGCCTAGACAGCGAGGACAAGACGAGGAGTCCCCTTACGGCGGAGGAGGGGAGGACGATGAGGATGCAAGAGGAGGTGAACGGAAAGACGTCCCTGATACGCGGGCAATGGGTGTCAATGTAGAGCGACTGGTCTGGAGATCCGGAATCGCTTGCTCGATCAAAAGTTTGTGGACAGGAACAGAAAAGAGGCCCCGAGGCGCCGTGTTGGTCCCCGACGCGAAAGGAGGACGTGGTGTTAGCGGGCGGAGGATTGCCGATCGATGGGCGCGACGCGTCGAAGGATGGCGAATCGCCCGTCCGGTCGATCAAGAGATGTCGCAGTACTCAAAGAGTGCCCTCAGCTAGCGATGACGAAGGATCTGGAGGAAGGGCCCGAGGAGCGTTCCCCAGAAGCTAAGTTGGTGGAATTAGAAGCGGTGGGCGAGTTTCAGAGTAGCCCAGTGACGCGGGAGGCGCGAGGAGCACTGAGAGCGGATGACGATGGTGAAGTTTGGAGAAGCCCGTCACCGCGAAGGTTAATGAGCAACGGAGAGCGGAGGAAAGTGGATTCTTTTCCCGACGATGCGGGATTTTCAATAAAGGTGCGGGGCGAGCAGAAGGGCTCCCCACTAGCAGTAAGAGCGAAGGAATTGGAGATGGTGGGCGAATTTTGAGTAGCCCGGCGACGCGGGAAGCGCGAGAAGCATCGGAGGTGGGTGACGTTGGTGAAATTCGGAGTAACCCGTCACTGCGAAGGCCAATGGACCAAGAAGAGAACGAGCAGAATGCGGTGGTCGGAGGATCTAGAGGACAAGCGGAAGGAGTTCCTGGAAGCGAAGTTGGTGCTTTCTGAGCGACTGGAAGAAGTGCCGAGCGTAGACAAACATCGTATAAGGATGCGGGAGTGATTGATGAACAGGTAGACGAGTTGATCCGAGCTGGAGCTATCGAGCCATTGCGGAGTTCGCAAAGCGCGCCCATCATGTCAGTAAAGAAGAAGACTGGAGATTGGCGCATGTGTGTGGACTCCCGGCAGCCGAATGCCTACTCGATCCCTGACGCCTACCCCGTTCCATGGATCAGCCACATCCGTGAGAGGTTACAACATGCGCGATATATATCTACCTTGGACCTGGAGAGCGGATGCTAGCAGATGGGATGTACAGCGTTCTCATTGCCAAGAAAAGGAGTATTCCAATGGCGAGTGACGCCATCCAGGTTATGCTCAGCGGGCGCTACGTTATGGAGGGCGTTGGACACAGTCATAGCACCAGATATGGAGCCGCGGGCTTTCGCATATCTGGACGACATCGTGATGATCGGTGTCGCAATAGCACAGCAACATGCGGCGAATCGAAAGGAGGTCTTCCACCGACTGATGAAGGCCAATCTGCGAGTCAATTGGAGGAAAAGGAATTTCATCAGGGACCGCCGACAAAGCAGCACTGGATTCAGGAGTAGTCTGGCTGCGTGGGAGTAATTGCGTGGCGGCTCCAGGAGGCGGGGTCGCCTCCTCGATTAAGTAAGGCGGCTCGCCGATCGCCGCCTCACAAGATTAATCGAAAAGTGGAAATAGATTTTGAGTTGAAGTAATTAATGTGGAACATGGAATATTGAATTGGATTTATATGATAAATGAAAATAGATTTTTAGTTGAATTGATTAATATTAAGTTGATATTAAATTGGATTTATAGATTGTTTTTAGTTAAATTAGTTAAGGTTAAGGTTAAGAGTTATGTGTAGTGATTACAGTTTAATTTAATCAATTAAGTAGTATTAGCGCTTGTTTGACTTGTCATTTAAAAAGGCCGCCTAAAGTGCGAATGATCTATCGGCGATCGGCGGCGCAACCGTGCGTGGAGAGTGCCGAGTGGAGAGTTGCGTCGCCGGCGTCGAGCGTTTTGGGCGAGCGAGAATGAAAACGAGAGGGAGTCGGCGAGGAAGAGCGAAAGTCGTCGGACGATGAAGAATAGTGAATTAAAATTGTGCGATGAGTTTTAAAAGAGCGGTTAGTTTTAAAAGAGGTTAAGCGATTTGTGAAAATAAACGGCAAATGGCAACTGAAGCGAGAAAAGTTAATCTATTGGGAGAAGCGGCGAAAGCAAATACGAAAGATCGGCAGAGGATCCGACGGCGAGGAGGAGGTATAGCGAAAGGCGAGGTCTCGTAAGTGTTGCACGTGAGTAGCGGTCCCCTTGTAATTTCCCCCTCTTTTCCCCCATCGCCTACCATAACGTTTAATCACCCCCCCCCCCTGGTGTCTCACATTTCAAATAAATTTTCTTGTGAGTATACCCTGGGTAGACTGAGACTGCCCCAGCTATAAATTTACTACCTTACAAAATATGGTAATTGATAAGTTTGTGTGGGTTGCTTGTTTGATACCATGGTTGATGTTGCGGTTATGTTGGATTGCAGTTTTGTGAGGTGCGTATTTTTAAAGTATTTTTGTGTCTTGTACGTTAAGATTTTCCTTTGTTATTAGGGGCTGATTCGCTGCATTTTTGGCACAGGTATCTGCTAGTTCGTTCCCTACTATTCCTACGTGCCCGGGCACCCAGAGTAGTTTGAATTTGGGGAAGGATTTGTGCATAATATTGCGAGCGTATGCGGGTTAATGATCGTTGTTGTTTGGATTGCTAATTGCGTCTATTGCAGAGAGTGAGTCGGTGCAGAAATTTCTTCTTTTGTATTTTAGAGTCTCTAACGCTTCTACTATTGCGATGAGTTCTGCGAAAAAAACGGAGGAGTAGTGTGGTAGGGGGTATGTTTTTATGGTATCGGCTTCACTTGCGATAGCAAAGGTTGTGGTAGTGTTGTTTCGAGATCCATCTGTATAGATGCATGTGTATTTAAGGTTGTCTATGGCCTTAATTTGAGGAATTCAGCTCTGTATGCTTGTACGTATGTGTTTTTATAGTCATTCACGAAGTGAATTAGTAAATTGGTTTTGTGCAATGTCCGTCTTGCTGTCCGTCCGTCCGTCTGACCGTCTGTCCGTATGAACGTAGTTCATTTCGGCGCTATTGAAACTAGAGACTTAAAATTTGCAACACATGCTCGTGTATATCTCCGATTTATAAAGTGTTAAAATTTTCCCGATCCGCCCACTAGGGGCGTGGCAAATCGGAAAATGCATTTTCCGGTATACCAGAAATCATGTTAGATGAAGAGCTAGAAAACTGAAATTTGGTATGTAGATCCGCGTCGACCACCCAAGTCCAACAAGCTATAGCGGATATATCTACGCCCATTGGCTTTCGAGCTGCACGGTTGCATTGCTGATCGTGCGCCCGCCCACTAATTTGATTTTTTTTTACTTACGTTCTAAAACTGATCGCTACAACACTTACGCCTACTTATTGACTACTTAGCACTATTTTACAAACTAATGCTTATTCTACTTATAACCTAACTAACTCTCTACCAAAAATATAATGTCAACTAAAATATAAATCAATGACTTCAAAATATAATCTTAATCACTACAAAACCAAAATCCATAACTAAAACTCTATTTCACTCCCATATGTTCAACTTAATCACTAACAAAATCAACCTTAATCACTATCAAAAATCAAAAATATACCTCAAAAATTCAAATCCTATTTGCCATAACAAAAAAAAACTCTATTTCACTTCGATATATTCACTTATTTGCTACAAACATGTAAGGTGGGCAAAATGGCCACCTTACAAGATATAGTGATTTTTCAAATTTTGCTATATTTTTTTAGTCACTATTAATTCCGAGCGCCTCCTCGAGGCTTATTTCCTATCCATCCAGTAACTCGGCTATGTCTGCCCGTAAACGCCTTCTCCTGGCTCGAGTCGGTCTCCGCCGACTCGTCCCGGCGTCCGCCGCGCGTTCGTCCTTTCCCGGGCTTATCTTTCTTCCGACGCCGCCGGTGTGTGGCCGAACCCTCGGCGCCATCTGTCGCTAGCCCCTGGCCGCTGGGAACGTGGGAGCCCGATTCACGATCAGGAACCGGTCGTCCACGTCGCCGCCGCCGACGACGCCTGCGCTCGGCCGCTTGACCGTGAGCCGTCGGGCGCTCCGCGCTGGACTGAGACGCGCATGATAGCCGTCGGTTTTCGACCGTGCCCGGAGTGTATCGCAGCGTAATCCTGACGGCATCCGGCTGATGGTCCCCCTCGATGTCGACGGTAGCCCGACGCCGAGGAAGTGGGCTTGCGGCGGTGCTCTCTCCAGGGCTCGCGTCTTCGACCAGGACCGCCTCCTCGCAACTCCCTGCCTTTGACCCGCCGGCTCGTCGCAACGTGTATCCGCGTGCCCCTCTTCCACCCGTCCCGCGCTGCGGTCTCCGGGGCGGGGTTGCTGACGGAGGGACAATGCTCCCAGCCACCGTCCCGCCCCCGTGACGGGGATCCATTGTTTATCTCCTCAATTGGTGCCTCCTCCTCCTCGCTCGTCGTCCATGGCGTAGGAGTCGCCCATCGGACGAGGCTTCATCCTCCGAGCATCTCTGCGCAGCCGGGTCCGGGCTGACCTCCACGAGCGCTGGCGTCGTCCCGCCCCCGGGTACCCGGATGTATACAGTCGTATACCTGGCCTGTATCAACTGTATGAGGCCGTCCATCCGGGTTGCCACGTTTACCGTCGAGCGCAGGACCGTGTATACGCGCCGGGGTGGTGCCCGCTCCTTCTGGCGGCGGTAGTACTCTCTACCGAGCCTCGGATTCTTTGCCGACTCATGTCAATTTCCTCATCTCCTTGATGAAATGGCTTCAACTGCGCAATATTGACCACCCATCTCTTGCGTTCACCATCCTTCGTCAGGCGCACCACGTTGGGGGATGGGAACTTAACGACCTTGTAAGTGCCGTCGAATTTGGGCGCCAGTTTCGCCGCCAGTCCTTCCACCGCGTTCGATAATTGATGTCTCAACAGAACCGCCGAACCCAACGCAGGCCTTCAGTCACGCCGTTTCAAGTTGTAGTGTCTGCCTTGGTCTTTTGATGCTCGCTGCAAGTTACTGCGCACTATGTCGAAAACTTCCTTCATTTTAACTTCTTTGGCCTCGGGCTGGGTCTCTCTAGTCGGCGAACCGGAAGTGACTTCTTCGTACAAAGCGGCGGACAAGCGTGGCTCTCGCCCCAACATTAGAAATGCAGGAGTGAAACCTGTGGAATCGGCCACGCTCGAGTTGACGGCCAGCTATATCTCAGGCAGCAGCTCGTCCCACGAGCTTTGATGGCCTTCGATATATTGCGCTATCATCGTCATTACCGTGCGATTTGTCCTCTCCGTCGGATTCTCTTGCGGCGAATAAGGCGCTGTATATTGAAGCAAAGGTCCCACGAAATCTGCGCACAAAACCGTCATTGGCTCCGCCACCTGCCTGGTGAGCATATGCCCGGCCGGCTTTTGTTGCGCGCATTTAAATCTCTGGCACGTCCCGCAACACCTCACGTACCTGGTGCTGCCGTTTTCCTCACTCCTTGATGTCCGGCCGTAGGAGCGTCGTGATATCTCCCTCATCACTCTGCCCCTAAAACTGATTGAGACGCAGAGTTTCCATGGGATAAAATCGTCCTCGTCTATCCGATGGCCTAAATTCCGATATATCTGCCCGTTCTCCTCCACGTAATCCTGGAACTTCTCGGGCTCATTTACGATCCTTTCACGCATCCTTTTTATCCACCCAGAAGGGGGATTTTCTTTCACGGCCTGCTTGCAACTGTCTATGGGCTGCCGGGACAGTGCGTCGGCCACCACATTCAATTCTCCACGGCGATAGCGTACGTCGAATTGAAATTGCTGCAACTCTAGCGCCCAACGAGCGATCCGGCCGGTGGGACTTTGTATGTAGTTGAGCCATTTCAGCGCTAGGTGATCCGTGACAACGTCGAACCTGTAGCCCTCCAGGATCGGATCGCCCACACGATCGCGAGGCACTCCTACTCCGTGGCCGAGTAGTTTAGCTCCACCTTCAGTAACTTTCGGCTGAATTTGGTCGATAAGTCGGGACAGGCCAGAACAGGCGCGGTCGTCAAACTCTCCTTGAGTTTCTGCAACGCCTCCTCCTGTTGCTCGCCCCAGATCCACTTCTGGCCCTTTTTTAGCAGCTTCGTCATCGGTTGTACCAGCGACGCGAAGTCCGGCACGAATCGTCTATTCCATGTTGCCATTCCTAAGCATTGCCGCAACTCCTTTAGACTCGAAGGTGATGGAAGGCTCCGAAGCGCCTCAACCTTCGCGGGATCCGTGCAAATCCCCTCTCCGCTTATCACGTGGCCAAGGTACGCCAACTTTTCCCGAAAGAAACTGCATTTATTTCTTTTGAGTCTTGGATTGGCCGCTCGCAAGCGCCGGAAAACTTCCTTCAGGTTGGCCACGTGTTGCTCCTTCGTCGCTCCGATGACCACTATATCGTCTAGATACGCAAACGCATGAGGCTCCATGTCGGGCCCGATGACTGTGTCCAGTGCCCTCTGGAATGTCGCCCCCGCGGAATGCAAGCCGAACGGCATCACCCGCCATTGGAAGAGTCCTCTGCCTGGTACAGTGAACGCCGTGTACTCCCTACTATCCGCCGCCATCGAAATCTGCCAGTAACCGCTCTTTAGATCAAGCGTGGTTATGAATCATGCGTGTCATAACTTCTCCAAAATGTGCAGGATCCTCGGAACAGGGTATGCATCTGGGATAAAGTGGACGTTGAGCTGCCGATAATCTACGCACATGCTTCACTCCCCAGTCTTTTTCTTGACCAGGACTATGGGTGCGCTGTGCGGGCTCTTCGACGGCTCAATGGCCCCAGCTTGTAGCAGCTCGACCACTTGTTTGTCGATCACCTCCAGCATAGCCGGATTCTTAGTGTAGTACTTTTGCTTCAAATGCTTGTCATCCTTCATCCGGATGCTATGCTCAGCGACGTGCGTCACGCCTCTGAGGTCCTCAAACAATGCCAGCTCTTCTTCTAGAAACTCTTGCAGTTCTTCCTCCAACTCATCTGGCCACTCCTTGCTACTGGGCGAGGATCGTTCATTTCCTCCATACTCGCTTTCTGATGCTTCTCTTGTCGGTGGGCCGCCTCCGGGCTCACCTTCCCTCTCCAACTCGACTGATCTAAACTCCGGCGGCCGCTCCTCGGGTCCGCCCCTCAAACCCGGGAAACCCAGCTCCCCTTTTGTACTCCAGAGTCTCGCCTCTTTTCTTTTCATTCCTCCTTGTCACCGGAAGATCCTCTCCAAGTCTCTCCTTCGGCGTTTCTTTGTTCATTCTTTTCCTCTTGTTTTTGCTTTTCTTCATCCATTTCCTCTCACCTCCTTTCTCGTCGGGTGGCGTGCCTTGGCTCGACGCTCTCTGAACGCCAACTATCGACACCGCGATTGCCGACCTTGGGTCTTCCTTTGGCGTCGCGGCCTCGCGCAACACCTCCGGGCCCGACTCCTTCACATCTCCTTCAGCGAGCTGGTCTTGCTCTCTAAAACCGCTGCTGCCTCTTTGTTTACTCGATGCCGACGATCCTTCTCCCACGTCGTCCACCATCCTCATCTCCAGCTCCGCATTCCTGCAACGCACCGTAGTGCCGATGGCGCATAGAAAGTCCATGCTGAGGATGACATGGTCTAGCATGGTCGGCATTATTAGCAGGTTCGCTTCCGCCGTCTTCCCAGCCAAACTCACATCCGTCTTCATCATCTTTGTCACGTCCAGCGCTGATCCATCGGCCAGCCTGATTCGCGACTCCACCTGGCAACGCTCACCCCGTATCGTCCGTTGGCGCACGCAATCCTCGCTGACAAAACTGCGCGTGGCCCCGGTGTCGATCGTGGCGGTCATCCTTTGACCCCCGACCACCACCGTCGCGACGACCTTCCACTCTTTTACTCGGAGTGGGTACGTCTCTTTGTCTTCAGAATCTAATGGGCGCCGCTCCACTCTCTCGGAGGGCGCCCCCGGCCGTTTCCCGCGCCGCCCTGTTCGCAGCACTCCCTCGCGGTCCGGCCTCGCTGTCCACAGTATCGGCAGAACAACACTGGTGCGTTACGACATTCTCGCGCGAAGTGTCCAGGTTGTGCGCATCGATAACAGACCCAACTCGACCTGGATCCAGCGTCCTGAGCCATCATCTTGCTAGTTGCCTCCGTTGAGGGTGTCGTCGCCGGCGTCTCCTTCTGCCCCCCGGCTTGTCCACCAGACCGGGAATCAGATAGCTTCGCGCGAAAGGGATTATTCTGTCGCACCTCTGCTGGCTTGGGCCAGGCGGTCTCCACCGTTATCTTCCTCCCTAGTTCTCTTTGTTGATTTCTCACGTTTTCGAACTCTGCAGCCATCTGTGTAAGCTGTGTCAGGGATGAAAAATCGTGCCTACGTACGTATAGCCTGTACTCCGGGGATGCGTTCTCATAGGCCCTATTCAACTCTTGGGCCGGGCTGTATTTAGCCTGACGCATTAGTAAACGCAGCTCTATCAAATAATCCTTGAAAGGTTCGCCCTCCCGCTGCCGGCGCGCTCGAATGTGGTCCTCCAGACTCATTCCTAAACTCCATCCAAGACACGTCCCTTAACCCGCCCTTAACAAAGTAGTTTGCCGCCTTGTCCACCAGCACTTCGCTTAACGCTCTGGGCATCCGGTCGAGTTCGATTCCATATGTGATCGCCCGCTGCTCCAGAATTTCAATAAATACAAGGGGATCCGACCGTCCGTAGTACCTCATTCCCCATTTTCGAACCTGCTACGTTGCAAGGCGGATGCCTTTCCGGCGGCGGAGAGGGGACAGGAATCCGACGATCTGCCTTCGGTGCCGGTGCGAGCACCTCGTTCTCGTCGCCAAAACAGAATTCCCGCGGCCTCTCATCCCTCCGGCTACCAGTCGTACCATTCGCCGTGGGAACGCTCAGCCGCAGCGATGCTGTCGAGGGGACGTCGCGTTCTTGAGCTTTCCGTAGGTCCGGCTCTGACTTCTGATAGGCGCGGCTGCCCATGCTCGTCGCTGCACCTCCCAGACAGAATGCCGATTCTTTTGCGGAACGCGCTTCCCAGTCAACTAGCCGTCCCTTGATTTCCGTGTAATAGTTGCACCCCTGAATGAACGAGGACAATCTCTTTCTCAGGTCATCGACACGGCTAGGGACACGAAAAAAGTATCGATATTTTCGGTATCGGATACATTGGGGCGATGATACCGATACTTTTTACTCGATGTTTTGGTTTCGATATTTTTACTTATCAAGTATCTCAAGAGCCATATCGAGTAAAAATAAATACGCGGGATCACGTCAAGCTCGCCAGTCAATTTGCGCTTAATTTGAGACTCAGCTAGTTGAATCATTAAAAAAAGTTAAAATAGTGAATTATTATCGAAGTAAACTTGATTGATAGTTAAAGTAAGTAATAAAGCAATTATTATATGCAGTTTATTGAAATATATGTCTTTAAAAGAATGCCACCAAGCCGCAGCAGTGTTGGGCAGTATTTCACCAGAATACGCAACGACGAGGTGAAGTGCAAAATTTGCTTTAAAACTCTTAAATCATCAGGAAACACCTCAAACATGCATAAGTATATAAAGAGCCACCCCGAAGTGAGGTAAGTAAATATTGTCATAAATATATATTTAAATTTATAAAATTATGTTATGCTCCATATATTTTAGTGCAAAAGAAACTGAAAAAAACAATCAACTTTTACAGGAGATCTTGATCTAATAAGTTCATCAACTCATGAAACTGAGCCGCAGCCATCAACAAGTTCATCTGCAGTGGTAAAATTTGTAAAAGCTTATACACCACATGATACTGAAAATGAAAGCGATGTGGAAAATATATATGACTCACCTAAAAGATCAAGACAACTGTCCATTATACAATCAATGGAACGCAAATTTTCGTATTCTGATGGCGGAAAAGATCATGCAATACTCTGCAAGTGCTTGCTTTACTTTATTTGTGCCGACAAAAGACCATTTGATATTGTTAAAGGGCGTGGATTTCAAAAATTGATGACGAGAGCCTTCCCATCATTTAAAATTCCAACCGTTGATACGCTAAAAACTCAAATGGATAATTTTTACACTTTAATGCATTGTAAAATGCAATGCACATTTGAAAATATAGCACAGGTGGCTCTAACATGTGATGTTTTGACCGAAATGATGACCCTTATAAGCTATTTAGGATTTACTGCTCATAATTTATGTAATTATTTTTGTTGTGTTATCTCGCGTTGCATAGCCACCGTTGCTCTAAATGAAAGGCATACTGGAGAAAATATAGCTGCAAAATTAATCGAAATTTGTGCAAACATGCACATAAATACCGAAAAAATAACTGCGGTAGTGACACAACGGACCCAACATGACAGCAGCTATAAAAATGTTTGTTGGGGAAAGCAAACACTTGTCTTGCTTTGCCCATACAATCAATCTTATTGCTACATCCGCTTTGTCAGTTAACGACTTCAATGTATTAATAAGCAAAGTCCGAGAAATTGTAAAACTCTTCAACAGCAGTGTAATTGCCAGCGATCCGTTACGAGAAAGGCAAGCTTGCCCTCAACCTCTTAAACTGATTTTGGATGTAAAGACACGGTGGAATTCCATTTATTATATGCTCCAGAGATTTATTGAGCTAGCGCCTATGGTGTATCAAGTTTTATTGCTGAATGTTAAAGCACCGCCCACACTCTCAACTGATGAAATTCAAAAAATTAAAACATTGAACAATACGGGCGAACAATACGTGACAATAAGTAAAATAATACCGATGGTGAATACCCTGAAGAACCAGATTAATAATGTACATGTGGATATAGGTGCGGACAACGGTGGTATGGCAGTCATACATGCCGTAAAGAAATAAATCATTAAACAATTGGAACGCCGATTCGGATCCATCGAAGAAAACCACCTACTTGCGATAGATTTTAAAGACGACGACGAAGTAGGTCGCTACCTGTCTACCCACGTTTTACCACTTTCTATCGACCCTTTAAAACAGTGGGGTGATATGAAAGTTGTATATCCCAAACTATACAACCTAGCTAAAAAGTATTTGGGAATTCCCGCGACGTCCGTGCCCTCTGAGCGCCTTTTCTCCAAAGCCATAACCAAAACTCGCAGCCGACTGTCACCGAAAAGGCTTGACAAACTTCTTTTTTTAGGAGATTGTGCCGAGGAGGAATGGAATATATAACATACATGTGTTCATTGTACCATGTAGTAATTGAAAATTTACTTGTAACTTTTACTTTTTAACTTTAAAACATGAAATATATCCTAGATTTAATAAACATTTCATCCAAATATAAATACCGATACAATAAGTAATAGGTTAAGACGACTTTTTTTTATTTTTATGTATATATATATATAGGTTAAGACGATTTATATATATATATATATATATATATATATATATATATGTGGGATTGGTAAAATTTAAAACATCCCTGGTCGATAAACCGCCGAATAGTTCGGAGTGAACGCAAGCTTTGAACAAGATCAAGAGTCGTTCTTAGAAGAAGAAGAGTGGTGATGTAGTCGTCGTACAGAGTAGTCGTAATGTAGTCGTCAAGCTGTTAAGTCGTGCGAGTCAAGAGCGCCGAATAAGAAAGAGAAGACAGAAAGTGAAGTAGAGAACACAAGAAGTGAAAAGATCGCGTTTTCGTTCAATTAATTAAGTCGCATATAAGTGTAACTAAAACTAATCCATAATAATAAATAAATATATTGTAGACATTTATCACTAAATAAAGTTATATCCTACGATTTGGGGGCTCGTCCGGGAGGTGGTCCAAGTTACACTTTAAACAATTTAAATAATTGAATCACGAAAGACAAAGCTGCCGAAAAGTGTGAAATGAACAATTATTGCGAAGGTGTGAGCGAGACAAAAAGAGACGCTCAGTGACAATTTCAAATTCTGGCGAAATTCACTTTTCTGTGGAAAGCGGTGCACGCCAACAGAAAAGAAGAAGAGACGAAGACGAAAAGTGCGAGCAGAGATGTCGAAAAAGTCGGTGGATGAAAAATTTTGCTGATACGCAGGCGGATGAGCTGGTGCGTAAAGAGACGAAGTTAATCAAGAACGCGAGCTAGGTGGCTGCGCGTTACGATTAAGTACACAAAGTTGCTGACGAAATCCGTCGTTGGACGCAGTTGATCAAGAGCGCAAGCAAGGTGGCTGTGCGTTAAGATCAATCACGCGAAGTTGGTGTTAAGATTCGTCGTTGGACGTATTCGATCAGGAACGCAAGCTAGGTGGCTGTGCGTTGAGACGAAGTGCGTCGAGGGAGTCTTAGTCGTGATGGCGCAATTAATCAGGAATGCAGGCAAGGTGGCTGTGCGTTGCGATTAATTACCCAAAGTTGCTGGTGAGATTCGTCGTTGGACGTAGTCGATCGAGAGCGTAAGTCAGGTGGCTGTGCACTAAGATCGATACAGAAGTTGGTGCTGAGATTCATCGTTGGAATCACAGGCGGACCATGAGGTGGATAGAGAAACTGAACGCAGTTGTTCAAGAGCGCAAGCTAGGTGGCTGTGCGTGGCGTCGAGGGAGTCTTACTCAAGGTCATAGAAGCTGGATGAGCTGTGATCGAGCAGTGAGAAGAAGAAGAACGGGTGCTTGACGAAATTTTAGGTTGCTTTTATGCAACAGAAGTAAATTGTGTAGTTAAGTAGACGCTCCATAGCAACGAGCAATTCGTCATCTAACATAACATAATCGATTATATGTAAATTCACAGCTGATCGGGCTGCCGAATAATTTAAATAACGAAAAGCTAGAAGTTGAAATTTATAGTTTAAGTAAATTGACAAATAGCGGAAAAATGGAACGAAGCGAGATTTTAGGGCTTGTTGTTGGCCAATTGAGAGATAAATTAGAAGAAGTGCAACTGAGTACTGCTGGACGCAAAGTAGAATTGCAGAACAGGCTATTAGAGTATTATGGTTTGGCAGTAGAGGAAGAGGACTCAGATGATGCAGTAGTGAACACAGTTCCGTTGGCGCGTAATGTTGAGCAAGGCAGATCGTGGTTCACCCTTAAAGATGTAGAAGATAGTGTAAATAAGTTTAATGGCTCGAGTTCAATGGATGTAGAACAGTGGATTTCAGAAGTTGAAGAGTGTGCAGTTACAGTTCAGTGGTCAGAATTGCAGTTGTTTGTGTATACAAAGCAATTACTTGAAGGTGCTGCTAAGTTGTTTATTCACAGTCAGAGAGGTATCAATAACTGGCAGAAGTTGAAAGCCGCATTGAGAAGTGAATTTGAGGTAAAGGTGACATCAGCAGAAATTCATAGAAGGTTGAGAGAGAGACAGCTGAAAAAAGGTGAGACACTTCAGGAATATTTGTATGCTTTGATGGATATAGCAAAGAATATTGATTTAGATGAGGAGAGTTTGATTGATTATTTTATTGAAGGGATACCAGACTCTAAAATAAATAAGACGCTTTTGTATCAAGCTAGATCAATTAAACAATTGAAGTCACAGATGGAGAGTTATCAGAGGTTGCGGTATTCAAAGGCAGTGTCGAATAAAACCGAGTCAGCAATGGTCGAGAAAGAGAATTCAGCAAAAGATTTTCCAGATGGCAAGGATAGAAAATGCTTTAAATGTGGAGATGACTCGCATATATTGAAGGATTGCCCTAAGAAAGAGTTCTGTTGTTTTAAATGCGGTAAGCCTGGACATCGTGCAGTGCAGTGCCAGGGCAGTGTTGAAAATGAGCAAAAGAAATCTGTGAATGTTGTTAATGGAGAAAAGTCAACTCAAAAGTGCGCGGGGAAATTCGTTAGTTCTGGTTTAGAATTGAAGGATATAGTTTGTGGCGCAGTGATTTGCAAAGGCATAGTTGATACTGGAGCAGACTTGTGTCTCATGCAGAAGAATGTATACCGGAGGTTGGGAATAGGGCAGTTGACAGGCCTTAGTAAAACCTTGAAGGGCGCAGGTGATGGTCAAATATTGACGTTCGGAAGTTTTACAGTAGCAGCAAAGATTGATAATGTTGAAATTAATATAGAATATTATGTCGTGCCAGATGAGGATATCGGAGTCGAAGCAATTCTTGGCACAACAATCTTAAAATTCGTTGATATAGTAGTAACTGAGGATAGAATATTATTACAGCCTAAAGTTAATGAAGTATGCATAGAAAGTAACGTTAATTACAATTCTAGCATTGAAGTGGCGAATGAACTTGAAGTCATGTGCATGGTAAGCTCTGATCAAGATGAGGAGCAAGTAGATTTAGAGTCGTCGGTGCATCAGCATCCGAAACAAGTAATAGATAGCGGTCAAAAGACTGGTCGAAAGATAAAAGGTTCGGTAGCGAAGCAAGCTATTAGGCCAAGAGTTTCAGAATGTGTTTCTCCAAGTATGTTAGAGACCAAGAAGAACAGCGAGAAGCGCTTAAGTTTGTACTGCTTTAAAATAAATGAAACGGTGTTGCATAAAAAATTGTTGAAGAGAACAGACGGAATTAAAACGAAAATGAAAGAAGAGAAGGTAGTTGGAGAAGGACCTCAGAGGAAGACGGCAGTGGCAGAGTATATAAAAATGAGGATTCCTTCGGGTCGAAGGACTTGTCAGGAGGGCCGAATGTGGGATTGGTAAAATTTAAAACATCCCTGGTCGATAAACCGCCGAATAGTTCGGAGTGAACGCAAGCTTTGAACAAGATCAAGAGTCGTTCTTAGAAGAAGAAGAGTGGTGATGTAGTCGTCGTACAAAGTAGTCGTAATGTAGTCGTCAAGCTGTTAAGTCGTGCGAGTCAAGAGCGCCGAATAAGAAAGAGAAGACAGAAAGTGAAGTAGAGAACACAAGAAGTGAAAAGATCGCGTTTTCGTTCAATTAATTAAGTCGCATATAAGTGTAACTAAAACTAATCCATAATAATAAATAAATATATTGTAGACATTTATCACTAAATAAAGTTATATCCTACATATATATATATATATATATATATATATATGTATGTATATATATGTTTACTTTCATCTACATACATATGTATATTCGCATATGTACGTTCATTTAACCGTTTTCTATTCTGTCTTCTTTACACCAATACGCTATTTAGCTGATACATACATACATACGCCGACCGTTACAACGGTGCCAGCTAACCCACGCTGTAATACCGCGCCAAAAAGTTAGATCTCGCGGACTCTAGAATGTTCGCGATTTCTCGACTAGGCTGCGGCCGCTCGGCCATAAGATGCAACGCGCACCGCCCTGTGTCCCTGCTCGGGCGCCACTTGTAAGGTAGTAAATTTATAGCTGGGGCAGACTCAGTCTACCCAGGGTATACTCACAAGGGGGGGCATGATTAAACGTTATGGTAGGCGATGGGGGAAAAGAGGGGGAAATTACAAGGGGGCCGCTACTCACGTGCAACACTTACGAGACCTCGCCTTTCGCTATACCTCCTGCTCGCCGTCGGATCCTCTGCCGATCTTTCGTATTTGCTTTCGCCGCTTCTCCCAATAGATTAACTTTTCTCGCTTCAGTTGCCATTTGCCGTTTATTTTCACAAATCGCTTAACCTCTTTTAAAACTAACCGCTCTTTTAAAACTCATCGCACAACTTTAATTCACTATTCTTCATCGTCCGACGACTTTCGCTCTTCCTCGCCGACTCCCTCTCGCTTTCATTCTCGCTCGCCCAAAACGCTCGACGCCGGCGACGCAACTCTCCACTCGGCACTCTCCACGCACGGTTGCGCCGCCGATCGCCGATAGATCATTCGCGCTTTAGGCGGCCTTTTTAAATGACAATTCAAACAAGCGCTAATACTACTTAATTGATTAAATTAAACTGTAATCACCACACCTAACTCTTAACCTTAACCTTGACTAATTTAACTAAAAACAAGTAAAAACGTTGCAGTCGGGCGATACCGATTGCAGAATACTCATTCACAGCCCAAACGTTGATCCCATTATAATTAAAAAAATATCATCGATAGCTATTGCCGTTTATCTAGTACATCTTTAGAACTAGGATCTTCAAATCAATTTTATACAATTTTGATTTTTGTATATTTTGGATACCGGTTCCAAGCTAGCAGCAGATCAGCGCGATTTTCTAATACATGTGCATAAACTCATTGTTTATTCTATGCGTATAGACAAAAGCGCGCCTTTTTTGATATTCTAAGAATTGCGATTGATTTCTGGATTTTCTAGCTGTTACTGTAGTTTTGTCAGATGATGCTCTGTTATTACGTTATTATATTTTAGCTACCATATAGTCAAGCAAAGCAATAGCGTGGGTGATAAAGGCGACGCAAGTTATGTTAGAGTAGCGAAGGTTCAAAGCCCCTTCAATGTTTTTTTTTTTTTTTTTTTTTTTTTTTTTTTTTTCATACATATTTCGTTTTTATTATAAAATAGATATTTTATTGGGAAGGTGCGAGCTTTAATAAAGGGTACTTAAAACTTTTCCTTTTCTTAATCGAACAATTTTATAAGTTTAAATTTGTTTTTTCTTAAATAGCCCTCATAGCATATACGCATATATGTATGTATATAATGTATATACATATATACATACAGATACACATAAGTCTGCACGCATAGCATTAAGCATTCCAGCCTTCTTACACACGCGCTCACTTTTATGTGTGTATGTGCGTGTATGTACACATAAATGCGTACTCTGGCGTGTTCTAAGAATCTCAAATGCGACTGATTTGTTTTTGCATTGTTCTTGAAGTTTTTAACCGCTACTCTGGCTTTTCATAACAAGAATGCCATTTCGTTTTATTTACTGTTGTTCAAAGCAGGCGGTAGCGCTGTCGGTAGAGGCGCCGGTTAAATTCGTGTTAGTTATTTTGACAAACATGCTTGGGTGCGAGTTCAAATCCCGCGGGAAACTATTTTTTGTAAATTACAAATTTTTGTTATTTTAGCTTCTTTTATATTTTTTTAATTTTATAAAAATGTTTACTTCCGTGTTATCAATGCCTATTAAGCCTATTTGTATATACATGTACATACATAGATGGCTCAAGCATATAAATATCGCAATTTGATACTACAAATGCGGATTGCCACGCCCCTAGTGGCCGTAGACGCCTCATTTTTGGCCTGTTCTTAGAACGAGCTAACGGTAACGTACATGCCAAATTTGAATGCTTACGCTCCAAAAATGTGAAGTAGATATAAGCTTTTGCGGTTTGCCACGCCCCCTTTGGGCGGACATATATCCATCATAGCTCGTTGGACGTAGGTTGTCACCCCGCGTATATATACCAAATTTCAGGTCTCTAGCATCAATAGTGCCTAAAATATAGCAAAATTTGAAAAATCACTATATCTTCAGGTCCGATTTGCCACGCCCCTAGTGGGCGTAAACATAAAATTTCATGTCATTATAGAATCATAAAATTAGCTCACGTGCAAAATTTCAACTTACTAGCTTTATGACTTCCGGAGATACAGTTTTATCCGATTTGCCACGCCCCCAATGGGCGTAGATATATCCGCCATAGCTTGACGGACTTGGGAGGTCGACGCGGACCTACATACAAAATTTCAGCTTTCTAGCTCTTCAACTAACATGGTTTCTGGTATATCGGAAAATGCATTTTCCGATTTGCCACGCCTCTAGTGGGCGGATCGGGAAAACCAATATACTAATTCACTTCGTGAATGAGTATAATTATTTTATACACATTTTTAACCGAAACAAGTAAGAACTTTACAGTCGGGCGATACCGATTGCAGAATACTCATTCACAGCCCAAACGTTGATCCCATTATAATTAAAAAACAAGTAAGAACGTTGCAGTCGGGCGATACCGATTGCAGAATACTCATTCACAGCCCAAACGTTGATCCCATTATAATTAATTGGCTCACGCATATAAATATCGCAATTTGATACTACAAATGCGGATTGCCACGCCCCTAGTGGCCGGAGACGCCTCATTTTTGGTCTGTTCTTAGAACGAGCTAACGGTAACGTACATGCCAAATTTGAATGCTTACGCTCCAAAAATGTGAAAATTACAGGATATTTTTCGATATGCCACGCCCCCAAAGAGGCGTAACTATTATTTTTGAAACATCAATAGAGGACGTTACCAGTAACTCAACTATTCAAATTCGAAGCATCTAGTTCTTAAACTGTAGGATATATAAGCTTTTTCGGTTTGCCACGCCCCCTTTGGACGGACATATATCCATAGCTCGTTGGACTTGGGTTATCACCCCGCGTTTATATGCCAAATTTCAGGTCTCTAGCATCAATAGTGCCTAAAATATAGCAAAATTTGAAAAATCACTATATCTTCAGGTCCGATTTGCCACGCCCCTAATGGACGTAAACATAACATTTTTCGTCAGTCATTATAGAATCATACCATTAGCTCACGTGCAAAATTTCAACTTTCTAGCTTTATGACTTCCGGAGATACAGTTTTATCCGATTTGACACGCCCCCAATGGGCGTAGATATATCCGCCGTAGCTTAATGGACTTGGGTGGTCGACGCGGACCTACATACCAAATTTCAGCTTTCTAGCTCTTCAACTAATATGGTTTCTGGTATATCGGAAAATTCATTTTCCGATTTGCCACGCCCTTAGTGGGCGGATCAAGAAAATTTTAACACTTTATAAATCGGAGTTATACACGAGTATGTGTTCCAAATTTCAAGACTCTAGCTACAATAGCGGCGAAATGAACTGCGTTCATACGGACAGACGGACATTGCACAAAACCATTATACTAATTCACTTCGTGAATGAGTATAAAAATCATCGATAGCTATTGCCGTTTATATCTAGTACATCTTTAGAACTAGGATTTTCAAATCAATTTTATACAATTTTGATTTTTGTATATTTTGGATACCGGCTCCAAGCTAGCAGCAGATCAGCGCGATTTTCTTATACATGTGCACAAACTCATTGTTTATTCTATGCGTATAGACAAAAGCCCGCCTTTTTTGATATTCTAAGAATTGCGATTGATTTCTTGATTTTCTAGCTGTTACTGTAGTTTTGTCAGATGATGCTCTGCTATTACGTTATTATATTTTAGCTACCATATAGTCAAGCAATGCAATAGCGTGGGTGGTAAAGGCGACGCGAGTCATGTATGTTAGAGTAGCGGAGGTTCAAAGCAGAACAGTTGATTGCAGCCACTGTCGCTCAAATTTTGACAGAACAACTTCCGACGGACGGACGGACGGACGGACAGCAAGACGGACATTGCACAAAACCAATATACTAATTCACTTCGTGAATGAGTGTAATAATTCATTTCATGAATGAGTATAACAATCTGTAAATCCAATTTAATATTTTATTTTCCTTAAGGATAATTGACAAACATAGAGTCAACTAAAAATTAAAAAAGCCTAACAAAGTACAGAGAATATCACTAGTAGCACCGACCCGATGGGGGTGTTTTATTTGCCAGTCCGGCCAGCTATGCCCACTTTTCACAGCCAAATATGGTCAGTGCTACTAGTGAAACTATGAAAAAACAAGTAAGAAAGCTCTAGTCGAGACTGCTCGACTACGAGATACCCTGAACCCTCCGAGCAACAGCCATTTCAATAATTTTTAGTGTCATTCAGCTTAAACAAACACACACACACACGCAAAACACATACATAGACACCCATAGGCACGCACGCATTAACAGGCATGGGCTGCAGTGTGGGCTTACTATGGGAACTTAATTGTTCAATAACTTTTTTTGTGGACGTACGTTCTTCATGAAACTTCCAAAATTTGGTTTTATCATTACTATGCGTATATATGCCAAAGCTCAAGTCTCTAGTATTTGAAATACGCCTTTTACAGAGTTGAGGGTAAGGGGGTGGATATAGGGGTGGGGGGTGAATTATAACAAAAATCGAAATTCTATCACGTGCAATCGAGTCTACATTTAAAATTTGAAGACTCTAGCTCTAAAGGTGTAGGAGATATAATTTTATAACTGGTTTTCGATAAGGTTTTTGATCGATAAAAAAATAACGGGATGAGTTATCGATTTTTAGTGATAAACTCGATATCCGCGTGCTATATACGATCATTTTAAAAAAAAGTTGAAGTCTCTAGCTTCTATATCTTCTGAAATCGACGCGTTCATACATACGGACGGACGGACAGACGGACGGACGGACAGACGGACAGACGGACAGACGGACAGGGCTAAATCGACTCAGTTTGTCGCCCTGATCAAGAATATATATACTTTGTGGGGTCTGCCACGCCTCCTTCTCCCTGTTACATACTTTTAACAAAACCATTATACCCTGATTTCCCATTTTCAATGGGTTCAGGGTATAAAAAGGGTAGTAAGAACTTAAACACTTTAAGGCATATATATTACATATAAAAAAAAATAAAAAATAAAAAAAAAAAATAAATAAAATAATAATAATAATAAAAAAAGAAAAAAATTATAATAATTACAAAAAAAAAAAAAAAAGAGAAAAGAAAAAAAAAATTAAGAAAGATTTAGTACAGAAAAAGGAAAATGAAGATATTAAAAGAAGTTGCAAAAGAGAAAATACAGATAATGAGAAATCAAAAAAGAAAAGTGTAAAGGAATAGTCGAAAAAGAGTATAGAATAGAATTGAGAATTCACAACACAACATTGGCAACGAAAAATGTATACCAATGCTTATGCCTGGGCATTGTGCGTGAATTCCCTAAGATAAGCCGATAGAGTAGATTTAAGTTTAGGAAGAGAGAGTTCTAAGGGAAAAACGTGATAGTATTTGTTAAAATTCGCACAAAGGACATAAAACGCGCTGTGCAAAGAATAATCCCTAGTGCAGACTGGTAAGTGGAGAGGCCGATAGTGTCTAGTTGTTCGGGACGGAACCGAAAAACTTAGACGACCCAACAGAGAGGCTGAATCAATGTCACCACTAATCAATTTATGCAAAAAAACAATTCCTAGAATTGTCCTGCGATTGGTTAGTGATGGAAGGTCAATCAGCTGGAGCCTACTATGATATGACGGTAAACGTACATTACTGTCCCATCTAAGGTCTCTTAAGGCAAAGAGAAGAAACTGTTTTTGGACCGATTCAATACGATCCTGATACAGTTTATGCTGAGGAGACCATACAACAGAGCAGTACTCTAAGATAGGACGCACAAGCGAAGTAAATAATCGCTTGGTGGTAAAAGGGTCTTTAAATTCCTTAGACCACCGTTTAATAAAGCCAAGCACACTTTTGGCTTCATTAACGATGGTAGAAATATGGAGATTGAAGTTAAGTTTACAGTCAAAGAGCACACCAAGATCTTTGACTGTATAGATGCGACTTAGGGAAATGTTGCTAATTTTATAATCAGCAATTAGGGGAACGGTACGACTGAAGGTCATTGTCATACACTTTGAACAATTTAAGTCCAGCTGGTTTGCCTCACACCAAAGTTGAAATGCATTTAGGTCATCTTGAAGGTGATGATGACCATTTGCATTGGAGTAGGGAAGGCAAAGTTTGACATCATCAGCATACATAAATATGGTAGAATGTGAGATACAGCTAGGAAGGTCATTTATGAAAAGGGAAAAGAGCAATGGACCCAAATGGCTGCCCTGAGGTACACCAGACGATACAAAGATCTCTTTAGACATAGCTGTTCTCAGCAAGACTCTTTGGGTTCTACCCATTAAGTAGGAAGAAATCCAAGACACAAGTCTAGGTGAAAATCCTAAGCGTTCAAGCTTAAGAATAAGTATGTGATGATGTACAGAGTCAAATGCTTTACTGAAGTCAGTATAAATAACATCAGTTTGCATTTTTTTAGCAAAGCTGTCATTAATGAGCGAAGTAAACTCAAGTAAATTAGAGGATGTTGATCGATTTTGAACAAAACCATGTTGAGATGGTTGAATAATCGATTTGCAAAAATGCTGCAAGGCCGACGTTATTATTTTCTCAAATAACTTCGGAATAGCAGATAGTTTGGCAATGCCTCTATAATTGGAAATATCAGATCTTCCACCTTTTTTATATAAGGGAATGATAAAAGAATCTTTCCAAATTGACGGGAACACAGAAGTATCCAAGGACAAGTTAAACAATTTTAGTAGATGTGACTGAAGAGAAACACTGCACTCTTTAATCACACAACTAGGAATATTATCTGCACCAGGAGAGAAAGATGATTTCAATGTCCTAATGGCTGCAGCCAGAGAGGCTGCAGTAACTTTAGGAGCATTTATAGACCCAAATTCAGGAAGTGAATATGGATATGAGTTGCTGTAGAGATCAGCAGAAGAATAAGTGGATTGAAAAAAATCAGCAAATAGATTAGAGGATTCCTGGTCATTGCAAGTTTTTACACCACCAAGGACAAATGAGGATGGCAAACCAGAAGATTTACGCTTCGAATTAACAAATGAGTAAAATTGTTTAGGATCTCGAGCAAACTGACGTTTGCAACGTATAAGATAATTCTCATAACAACTAGAATTTAAAAGATTGAAGTTTGACTTGGCAATGGAATATTTGGACCAGTCAACACTTGAACCAGATTTTTTATAATTTCTGAAACACTTGGTTTTAATGTTTCTTAAGTTCGAAAGTGTTTTGGTAAACCAAGGTGGCTTATTTGAAACTGGCGAAATACGGCAGAGAGGGACACAAACATCCAGAATAGAGTTTAAGGTAGAATAAAAGAACGATGCTGCCAAATTAATATCAACCGACTCATATAAAATAGACCAGTCTGTTGAATTAATTAATTCATTAAGCAGAACAAAATTGCATTTACGATAACAGCGACTAAGCTTAGAAGGCATTGGAGTATTAGTGGGAGGATTATCAACACTGAATAAAACCTCTAAAGTGGGATGATGTGTATCCTCTGGTAAGCAGAAAGGAGTTGATCTCGCGACATTTATGAGCGAATCATGATTAACAAACACAAGATCTAGAGTGCGATTTAGATGGTTTGAAATAGAGTTAATCTGAAACATAGACAAGTTATACAATTCATCAAAGAGATAGTGATCGATAGTCGGAATAAAGTAATTTGCATTAAAAATTGATGACCAAGAAGTGTTGGGAATATTAAAATCACCCAAAACCAGAAACAAGTCTTTATCATTTACATGATCATAAATTTCTTTAATACAAGTTATATGTTGAACATAAACTTGTATATCAGACGATGGAGGGATGTAAGAGCAAGTGATAAATAAGGAGCACGATGGGAGAGTTAATTTAACCCCTATAATCTCTGCATCATGAAGGGACGAAAAGCTAAACCCTTCGGATAGAATACAGGATTTAACAGCAATTAACACCCCACCCCCTCTACGCATAGCACGGTCAAGTCTATAAATAGTGAAATTACTTGAAAGGATCTCGCTATTATGAACATTTTTACACAACCATGTTTCAGTGAAAGCAATAATATCATATTGAACACTAAAACTATGTAAGAATAAATTTTTAAGTTTAGTATTAAGGCCGCGTACATTTTGATAAACCAGGGACATATGAGAAGAGGAATGTAAACTATTTAGTTTTTTGGTGTAATGTTTGATGTTGATTGCACCGAAGGTGGATTCAAGGAAACAGGAGTTGATTTGTTACGATTCTTAGGTTTGAATTCATGCACGACTACGTGAGGTGGCCAGAATTTAGGGTCACATATGGTTTTAAAATATTCCATCGGCACATTAATCTTAAATGAAGCAATTTCTCGCGGAGTTGCGAAACTAAACTTCGATATAAAAACATTGGCTGATATCTTGCTAGAAATAAAAGCAGATACTGCCTCACATGTAGTATCAGATGAAAGCCTAGATAAAAATACTTGTTTCCGAGGAGAGACAACGGATAAGGTGATGCCCGGAGCGGTCGACTTATTGTCACTCTTTGTTTGAGCAACAATAGAACTAGTATCCAAATTTGGAACAGGGGCTTGGATTTCAATAGAAACATCAACAGGAGAAACAGATATGGGACCAGGTGAAGGAGGATCAAGTGAATTAGGAGCCGATGACAAAACAGAGGCACAAGGTGAGGGAGGAGCAAGCGAATTAGGTGGCGGTACTATTATAGAAGGAGTTACCGACAACAAAGGAGTATCCAATTGAGAGAGAGGATTTTCAAAGCCGTACTGATTTAATATTTCTTCAGCAGCAGCCATGTCACTGGTCAACTGCATGGAAATCTTCTTCAGTTTCAAAAATTGTGCCCTCACAGCACTATACATTTTAGAAAAGTTGATCTGTTTTTCCAAGCAAGTCGGACAAGACCAGCGTACGCCTCCACTGCCAGCTTTAGTAGTGGACATAATCTTGTCATAATCACGCCCAGTAAGACCTGCACACTTAGTATGCATCATATTATCGCACAACCAGCAATTTATAAATTGCGGTTGAGCAGAATCAACTGCCTGCTTGTAACTGCAAGATTTTTTACAGCAAGTCATATTGGCAATTGGGATCAAACAGAAATTAATGAATGTAAACACAAATGTAAAAAAACAAAGAAAGGTATAAATGTGTTGAGAGCGAGTCGAACAACAAAACAGCCGTTACAGAGCGCAACGAAAATATATGTTGAGAGAGCGAGTCAACAACAAAGACAGCCGTTAAAGAGCAGATCGAAAGTACACAGCGAGAGAGTATACTTGCACAACACGAAAATCAAAAATTCGAGAGAGGCAAATACAACAACAGTAGATAGTGAGAACAAATTATGCACACACAACACTAACAAATCTAGAAAGAGTGAACTGGGGAGAGCGCCAACAAATAGAAACACTAAAGCAAAAATGCAAATGATGAAACTAATGAACCGACGCTGCACACAAAACTTCACAAAATAAAAAAGCAAATTATTAAAAACACAGCAAACCACGGATCAAACCTTGCACAGGATATATAGATATTTGCACTATTCAACCGAAACCGCAATTATGCGAAATTTAACTAGAAAACAATAATAATTGCAGAGCACAAAAATAAACACGTCTGTTAACTCTCGCTGAGAACTCTCTGAAACTTAATATTAATCAATTCAACTAAAAATCTATTTTTATTTATCATATAAAACCAATTCAATATTCCATGTTCCACATTAATCACATAGATCATTCTACCGCTACATGCCCCCTCTGCAACGGCACTATAACACTGGAACACATCCTCACCAACTGCAATACACTAAAACCTCCACTAAAACCAGCATACGATACTCTAGAGCTTAAGGCTTCTGTCGCCATAGCCATAATATTAAGCTAGCCTTTAATTTTATTCTTAATAAGTTACCTCTTTAAAATAAATAATAAATAATTTTCTCAAATAACTTCGGTATAGCGGATAATTTCGCAATGCCTCTATAATTGGAAATATCAGATCTACCACCTTTTTATACCCTGAACCCATTGAAAATGGGAAATCAGGTGGCGTGGCAGTCCACACAAAGTATATATATTCTTGATCAGGGCGACGAGCTGAGTCGATTTAGCCCTGTCCGTCTGTTTGTCTGTCTGTCTGTCCGTCCGTCCGTCCGTCTGTCCGTATGTATGAACGCGTCGATTTCAGAAGATATAACAGCTAGAGACTTGAACTTTTTATACCCTGAACCCATTGAAAATGGGAAATCAGGGTATAATGGTTTTGTGAAAAGTATGTAACAGGCAGAAGGAATCATCGCAGACCCCATAAAGTATATATATTCTTGATCAGGACGATGAGCTGAGTCGATATAGCCCTGTCCGTCTGTCCGTCCGTCCGTCCGTATTTTGTATTTGAAATTTTGTATGCATACTCGTGTATACCATACGCAGTACGAGTTTATCATATTTTTTCGATAACTCATTCGATATCTTTTTTATCGAGGATAATCGATAAATTTATATTGTTTTTTCAGCCTAATTTGAACACTATTAGACCTAGAGACTTCAGATTTACTGTGTATATACATTTGATGGGCACACACATTTTGTAATTTACAGATTTTGGATACCACGCCCCCTTCGCCCCAAATTTGTAAAAAACGTATATCAAGTACTAGAGACTTTTGCTTTGGAATGTACACACATTTACACATAATGATTACGTTCTGAAAGTTTCATTAAGATTGTCCGTCTACAAATGAAATTATTCAACAAATAAATTCTCATAATATTGCCCACACTGCAGCGCAGCCCAAGCGCAATCGCTGATTACTGCGCAGTTAGCAGAGCGCGGGCCTATGCGTGGGGGTGGATGCATGTGTATGTATGTGTGCAGAATGATTGGAACATCAGCACGGAGGGTTCAGGGTATCTCCTAGTCGAGCAGTCTCGACTAGAGCTTTCTTACTTGTTTTAAAATGACCGTATATACAGCGCGGATATCGAGCTCATCACCAAAAATCGATAACTCATCCCGTTATTTTGTATCGATAAAAACCCTTATCGAAAGTCAGTTATAAAATATATATCCTACATCTTTAGAGCTAGAGTATTCAAATTTTAAATGTAGATTGCTCGAAGGGTTCAGGGGATCTCGTAGTCGAGCAGTCTCGTCTTGAGTTTTCTTACTTGTTTATATAAGGGAATGATGAAAGATTCTTTCCAAATGGCAGGGAGCACAGAAGTATCCAAGGACAAAGTTGTCGCCTGCACTGAAATGCCAGCTGAGCTTTCAAAAGCTAACCGCGAGATCGAGCTTTTGAAAGAAACCCTAAAAGCTTTGGGACACAGCGGACGAATTGCACCCTGTTTCGTTTTGCACTTTCCAAGAAGAGGAAGAGCGAAGCCTGGAATGGGGAGCTATAAAAAGAGACACATGGCTCAATTCATTCTTTCCGGCCGCATCACAAAGAACTTCAATTGTGTAAAAATTGTGCTAAAAAATTTTATGTATTTAGAGTAACAAAAAAAAACAAGTAGGAACGTTGCATTCGGGCGATACCGATTGCAGAATACTCATTCACAGCCCAAACGTTGATCCCATTATAATTAATTGGCTCACGCATATAAATATCGCAATTTGATACTACAAATGCGGATTTGCCACGCCCCTAGCGGCCGTAGACGCTTCTTTTTTGGCCTGTTCTTAGAACGAGCTAACGGTAACGTACATGTCAAATTTGAAAAATGTGAAAATTACAGAGTATTTTTCGATATGCCACGCCCCCAAAGAGGCGTAACTATTATTTTTGAAACATCAATAGAGGATGTTACCAGTAACTCAACTATCCAAATTCGAAGCATCTAGCTCTTAAACTGTAGGAGATATAAGCTTTTTCGGTTTGCCACGCCCCCTTTGGGCGGACATATATCCACCATAGCTCGTTGGACTTGAGTTATCACCCCGCGTATATATACCAAATTTCAGGTCTCTAGCATCAATAGTGCCTAAAATATAGCAAAATTTGAAAAATAACTATATCTTCAGGTCCGATTTGCCACGCCCCTAGTGGGCGTAAACATAAAAAATGTTCATCAGTCATTATAGAATCATAACATTAGCTCACGTGCAAAATTTCAACTTACTAGCTTTATGACTTCCGGAGATACAGTTTTATCCGATTTGCCACGCCCCCAATGGGCGTAGATATATCCGCCATAGCTTGACGGACTTGGGAGGTCGACCCGGACCTACATACAAAATTTCAGCTTTCTAGCTCTTCAACTAACATGGTTTCTGGTATATCGGAAAATGCATTTTCCGATTTGCCACGCCCCTAGTGGGCGGATCGGGAAAATTTTAACACTTTATAAATCGGAGTTATACACGAGTATGTGTTCCAAATTTCAAATCTCTAGCTTCAATATTCAAAATATTTAAGTATTTAATTAAATGAGTCTTCTATTTCTCTTATATTTTTAAATACATTTAAATTGAAAATTTAACCACACTGAATGATTTTTATTTTTTTTTAAATTTGTCACATATTCAATGGAATATGTAGATCATATACTGAAAGTTTTATTAAATTCCGTTAGTTCTATCAATTTTTTAAAAATCATCAAATGTTTGGCCAATTAACAAACGCACGTGAAACAGTCACAGCAGTTTTGCTATACGTGTGCACACACACACATTAAAATAAACAATTAGTTTAGTTTAGATTTACTAGATGGCGCTGCAGCAGTGAATGTATTGCTGTTTTGCCATTGGTCTGTCAACAAGTGAAGTGGCGTTGTGGAAAGCAGCGTGCCGCCCGATCGAGAAGTCTCGGGTTCGAATCCCAGAGCGGGCGCAATTTATGTTAACTTTTTTAATTGTTTTAAAATATTCAAGTATTTAATTATTTATTAATTATTTATCTATTTCTCTTATATTTTTAAATATGTTTAAATTGAAAATTTAACCACACTAAATGTACATTTTTATTAGTTTGGTTCAGGGTAGTATCTAGTCGAGCACTCTCGACTAGAGTTTCCTTACTTCATTTTTTTAGTTCGGTGTTTATTCTATAAATTTCGGTAAGTGTTGAATGAGAATTGATAATTGCTGGATGACTCTTGGAAGGATGTTACATGACATTGGATGTCATATTGATTGCAAAAGTCTTTAAATATACTGTCGGAATACTCTGCACCTTGGTCATAGATTAGTTTTTTAGGTATTCCAAAAAGACTAAAAAAATGTTTCATGGAAGTAACGACGTTTATACAGGTCCTGTTGGGTATAGGGTAGGCACATGCGAATTTTGAAAACTTATCTATTAGTGTAAGGTTATAGTTTTTGTTTATCGTGTATATATCTATATGAATTATTTCCATTGGTTTGCAAGGAGTTTGTGGTACTTGAAAAGGTGGTTTTTGTGGCTGTCTATCATATTTCACAACTCTTTATTATCTGTGCTATTTTACTTTTCATATATGGAAAGTAAACTTTTCTTTTAAGATTCATTAGTGTTTCATCAATACCCCGGTGATTGTTATTATTGTGATAATCATTGACAATTTTTTCTTGGTCAGTAGTATTAGTAATATCATTTAGGAAAGTTGTACACCTAAGCAATTTGAAAAGATTATTGTGAGAAAACTCTTTAGAAAACACATCTTGCACTATCTTAAAAATGTTGTCTGATGTGTAAATTGTGCATATCCTGTTTGGTTTTAATGTTTTCTTTAAGATGTCCAGTACAATATCTGTGGTAAAGCTGGGTTCGGTGATTGTTTGCCTTAATTTATTTTTAAAGGTAGTAGAAACCTTACAACAGCAGGAATGCCCTCAGTTCAAACAATCTGCAAGTTAAAGTCGTTAAGTGGTTTTTCAATAGTTGGGATGTTGGTTGAAAGGTTATTATACCCTGAACCCATTGAAAATGGGAAATCAGGGTATAATGGTTTTGTTAAAAGTATGTAACAGGGAGAAGGAGGCGTGGCAGACCCCACAAAGTATATATATTCTTGATCAGGGCGACGAACTGAGTCGATTTAGCCCTGTCCGTCTGTCTGTCCGTCCGTCCGTCCGTCCGTCCGTCCGTCCGTCCGTATGTATGAACGCGTCGATTTCAGAAGATATAAGAGCTAGAGACTTGAACTTTTTTTTAAAATGACCGTATATACAGCGCGCATATCGAGTTTATCACCAAAAATTGATAACTCGTCCCATTATTTTTTTATCGATCAAAAACCTTATCGAAATGCAGTTATAAAATTATATCTCCTACATCTTTAGAGCTAGAGTATCCAAATTTTAAATGTAGATTGATATGAACGTTATAGAATTTCGATTTTTGTTCAATTTCACCCCCCACCCTTATATCCACCCCCTCACCCATAAGTTTGTAAAAGGCGTATTTCAAATACTAGAGACTTGAGCTTTGGCAAATATACGCATAGTAATGATAAAACCACAATCTAAAAGTTTCATGGAGAACGTACGTCCAGAAAAAAAGTTATTAAACAATTAAGTTCCCATAGTAAGCCCACACTGCAGCCCATGCGTGCGCGCCTATGGGTGTCTATGTATGAGTGTTTGCGTGTGTATGTGTGTGTTTGTGTAAGCAGCGAGACGCTAAAAATGATTGAAATGGCTGTTGCTTGAAGGGTTCAGGGGATCTCGTAGTCGAGCAGTCTCGACTAGAGCTTTCTTACTTGTTAGAAATTTCTGCGACTATATGGTTTACGCTAATGTCTGTTTCGGAAGTGGTGGCGTCTTCAATAAGTGCAAACACCAGGCTTGTAGTTTCCTCGTCTTTATTTGTAGGATGGTAGCTGTTCAGCTCGTATAAAAAGGTGAATATATATATACATATGTATATATGCCAGGATAGGCAAGTGTCGGAGACGAAGTACTCAGCGGGGCGCTAAGTACAGCCACTAACAACACAACACATAGACTAGACACGTAGAGCAATTTTTTTCAACGACGGAATTGTTCTCTGAAGCGACCGGAGAACTTCCGTATTTGCTCGGCTCGGTCTTTTTAGGCTCAACTGCAGTGAAAATGCTGCACGACAAAGTCAGTGCGCTGCCAGCGCTCAATCGAAATGGTCCCGTTCTCATATGAAGCACAACTGTGTGTTATTTGTCCTACTCTCTCTCTCTCTCAGTCCCTCTCTCTCGCTCTCTATAGTTTCTGAAATCATCACCCTCAGCAGCGCACAAAAATTGAAATTTCTGTTCGCGACGATCCCAGCTCTTTTCTTTTGAATGAAGGGTATACCGAAATCTTAAAAGGGTTTGCAACGTTCATACAAAAGTTTAGCGTTTTCATGATTATTTCTAGGGAAGGGTATGAAAGCAGTGAGGCTCGTACAGAATATGTTTTGGCGACGAGCATACACACACACACTTGTAGTCCCTTATTACGTGTGTGAGCATTTGTGACCTGCGTGCGTTACTCTGGCTGCTTGTAGCAATTTTAAAGCCCTGCATTTGCATTTGGTCGGTCTTACGGGCTGTCATAACCACTTCACACAGATGTGCTATGTGTGAACATACATATGCATGTATGTACATAAGTAGATTTATTTATTATTATTGTTAATCATATTTATAAATATGTGTATATCCATCAA
>JAWNPK010000139.1:0-218587 GCA_035047565.1 Drosophila mulleri
GGCAATTACACTTTTATTAGTCCCGCGTTAAACGGGAACTTTGTGTAAACGTGAGTGCGTTCAGATTACTTAAATACTTCTCATTTTGCTGGCAATTATTTATGATAATTTCATTCTTGCCTTAAGTACATATGACAAACAAACACGCGAGCAAAGACAGCCAAATAAAACACTTATTGGCATAATATTACACAGCCACTCACACACACAGAGCGAGACAGAGAGACAGAGAGAGAGAGAGAGAGATAGAGAGTGTGGTCATTAAATATGCATAAAAATTAATGCTCCCTCGCACTCTCTCTGCTTTATTCATGACTCTCGTCCTCGCCCTCCTGCAGCTGTTCTTTATGGCCATCTCTCTTGTGCTTATTAGTTAATAACATGTGTTATATGGCATGTTAAACAAAGCTTGAAAACTGTGCTCCCAAAATCCCACTGCGGTCGAGTTAAAAATGTAGCCGGTTAACAGAAGACGAAACGAGAAAACAAAAATTATACAGCAGCAGCCACATAAGCCGTAAAGACAAGTCCAGGTTTTTGGTATTCCTGCCTGAACTACACACTAATACTCCTGTAAATAGAGAAGCTGCAGAAATAATAATATAAAAAAAGCAAAAATCAATGAGTCAAAGAAAGTATGAGCAGAGGTAAATTTATAATGCTCTACATAAGTATAAATATCGTTAACATAATCTGATGTCTAAGAGCAAAAATATCTTAACAGCAAAAATATCAGAGCATAATAGCAGGAGACTAACAGCACAGTTTTATATCAGAGTATAACAGCAGAGTCTTATATATCAGAGTTGAACAACAGAGTCTAGCGGCAGAGTCTAACAGCAGAGTTAATGAACAGAGCTCTATACCAGAGTCTAACAGTCGAGTCTAACAGTCGAGTCTAACTGTAGAGTCTAATAGAAGAAGGGGCTAGCATGAGTCTTATGACCAGCATCTAACAGCACAGTCCAACAGCACAGTCCAACAGCAGAGTCTAACATCAGAGTATAATAGCAGAGTGCAACAGCAGAGCTCTAACAAAATAAGTATAACAAAAGAGTATAACAACAGAGTCTAACAACAGAGTATAATAGCAGAGTCCAGCAGCAGAGTCCAACAGCAGAGTCTAACAACAGAGTATTATAGCAGAGTCTAAAGAACAGAGTCCAACAGCAGAGTCTAAACAACATAGTATAATAGCAGAGTCTAGCAGCAGAGTCTAACAACAGAGTCTAACAACAGAGTATAATAGCAGAGTCCAACAGCAGAGTCTTACAACAGAGTATAATAGCAGAGTCTAACAGCCAGAGTCTAACAACATAGTATAATAGCAGAGTCCAAACAGCAGAGTCCAATAAAGCAGATTCTAACAACATAGTATAACAGCAGAGTCTAACAGCAGGAGTCTAACAACAGAGTATAATAGCAGAGTCTAACAGCAGAGTCTCACAACAGAGTATAATAGCAGAGTCTAGCAGCAGAGTTCAATAGCAGATTCTAACAACAGAGTATAATAGCAGAGTCCAACAGCAGAGTCTAACAACATAGTATAATAGCAGAGTCCAACAGCAGAGTTCAATAGCAGAGTCTAACAACAGAGTATAATAGCAGAGTCTGAGTCTAAGAGCAGGTCATAACAGCAGAGTCTTATACCCAGCCAGAGTCTAACATTGGAGTTTAACGTCCTAGCAGCAAAACGTAAGAGCAAAATCTAACAGCAGAATCTGCTACTGTTACAGTTGTGTTGATATGAGTTTGCAAGCTTATACAGGTTTGCTGTTGTGGTATGATCGGGGAAGTGAAGTTAAAGGGCAGCCAAACTCTTGGACTCTCAAGCTGTCAACGTACTTAGTTCCGATGTGTTGCCGAGTGCGAGAATTGAGCCATTCGGACAAGGTTGACACACGTCGATAAATTATCAGGATTTCTCTCTTTCTCTCTCTCTCTCTGAAGGAATTTGTTGTTACTCTATAAAACTAAACACTATTCATACTGAGGCTGATCCACGATATGCACATACATATATCTAATGTGCCTGGATGATGATCAGGTCTGCTGCTCATCTTCTTCGCCTTAAGCCTACCCCTTGACTCAACACCATTTATGACTACAGGGTATTGAAAACCAATAACATAGCTGGCGTTAGATGAAGCAATCCGTTGTTGCTGTTGTTGTTGCCGTTGCTGCGTGCGCTTGCATGCTGATTTCCGTTTCCTGTTTACGGGCTTGCACACGAGCCCACACACACGCACACACACAAACACACACATACACACAGACACACAGACACGGTTAGTGCTGCGGAGAGTGAAAATATGCAGGAACATCTCTCGCATATGAAAACACAATTTTTATGGCATACATTTTTAATAAAGTCTACAGCCAACGCCGACGTACAATGCAATGCCAAAGTTAACAGATGCGCACACACACACACACACACACAGAGTGGGCAGAGAGAACTGTGCGTGTGCAACGTGGCCATCGATAGACATGGATAGGAATGAGCATGCTCTGAGTGGGTCAACTTTGGCTAGCTTCGGAATATCCTTGTGTTTGTATTCTTGTTTTTTTCTTAAGACCCGTTCCAGTCAATAAACAGAAATACATACACCTGACAGCTGCAATACAGGGTGCTCCAGCATTTACAGTTATTGCCCGCAATTTAACCAATAACGATAACCCCCAAACGAGAAGTTAAGCACGCCTGATATGAGATGGCTTGAACTCGAGCCTGATTACCATACCATGGGCCATGACATGACATGAGATGTCGGGCAATATAGCATCCTGTATTTGGAGTGCCCCATCGGCTGCTGCTACTACAATTGCAGATGGTATTTTCTCATCCGGCACCTTGGCAGGTCCTTTGTTGTGGCTGCTTTTTATTTCGTCTGTCGATTACAATTATAGTAAATCAACCGAAAGCTGTGAACCGTAACGAGCGGCAGCAAAAAGAGAAATCATATAGTGAGACACAACGAAGCGCAAATACACTCTCCAGGTGGAGCACATCAGAGAAACTCTTTGGCTAGCAAATATAATGCGCGATTGACCTAAAGAGAGTTCAAATCTCAGTTCAGGCTATCGAACAAATATATATATAATATATAATATTATTGCATTGCCCAACTCTCTCTCTCTCTCTCTATCTCTCTCTCTGCATGAAATAAAGTCAACTTTGTTAGAGTATCAAACTAATATCACTAAAAAGAAAAACAACAACAACAACATCAAAATAATGGGTATCAAACGAAATGCCGGGCAGGCAAATTGCGTTGAGGTCTCAGCTGGTGTTGCCTAGGTGTTGATTTCCCATGAATTTTGCAACATTTCAGCGCCGCTGTGACGAAATGTGACAGCCTCAACAGCTTCAACAATTTGAGGCAAACACAATAACAGCAGCATCAACATCACCTGAGAGGCAATAAAACAAACCGAAAGGCGTGAGCAGTGGCTAGAGTGAGCAGCGAGTGCAACGACTGATGTATACCCTGTAGCGCGAGTCGACAAATCTCATCATCAAATTGATAACTAAATGGGTTAAAATATACCTAAATTGTATACTAATCAGAGCATGATTATCTGGTATTATCAGTTGTTAATCTAAGACACGAAATATTAACAACGAATTTTGCTGAACATATATTAAACAAATTTGTCTTGTTGAAGATCATAAGATAGATGTTATATAAATCTCATATAGATGTTATATGAATATCAGATGAAGATGTCATAGAAATCTTATATGGGGGGGGGGGGGAAGTCAGTTTAGATATCAAAAGTTAACATACTTATGTATGGTCTCGTTAGATCTTATATAACTCCTCATAAAAATGTCCCAAACAACACTTAAATATAATATAATATGATTTACTTGTTAACTAGATATCATCCAAATCCTATATATACATATATGTGAATATCTTATATATGTCATATAAATTTAAAATATGAATGTAGATGTCATATAGCTCTCATACAGATATCATTTAGATGTCATATAAATCTCTACTTATGGAAGTCATATTGATTTCATGTTTGAAAGATTTCATATAGCTCTTTTATAGATCTTATTAGATTTTCTTCAGATTTCATTTAAATCTATGTATATATAAAAGAAAGTTGTGTAAAAAGTGTTACTGCACTTATAACTTGATATGTGCTGGACCAATTTTTATGGTTTTTGATTTGTTGATTTGTCTCCGCCACAAGTAGGATAGTAGATCTTAAAAATACTGCAAAAATTTTAGGTATACTTAAAAAACGCGGTTTTTTCCCTAAGAGGTTCAAATTTTCATTGATACCCAGTAGGCTTGATAACAGTGACAGTTTTCGGCCCTGCTCTCATGTTATACAATAGTGTAGAAGTAAATAAACAAATGTAGTCAGTCAGTCTACGGCACAGCCTCACACACATTTGATAAAAAAATATATACATATATACATATATATATATATATATATATATATATATATATATATATATATATATATATATATATATATATATATATATATATATATATATATATATATATATATATATATATATATATATATATATATTTATTTCACTGTCTGTCTCTCTGTCCATCTGCCTAAGAACAGCAAGGGAGGCAGAAGAACTCCAGGAGATCATTTAGAAAATGCCTGCAGCAGCAGAGAATGTTCCCATTGCTCTATCTGGCGCCCTGCTCAAAATTTGAGTGGAAGTCGCCCTATATAAAGGGCAGCAGCTGTGGAATTTATTCAGTCGTCCAGACCCAGTGGGGTCAGTCGTACGTGCAGAGCAAATTTTTTTTTTGTTCTATTTATTTTTTTTTATTTTTTTTTACTTTTTTTTTTTTAATTTTTTTTTTAAATTTTTTTTTTAATTTTTTTTTTTTAATTTTTTTTTTTAATTTTTTTTTAATTTTTTTTTTATTTTTTTTTTAATTTTTTTTTTTTAATTTTTTTTTTTTAAATTTTTTTTTTTAATTTTTTTTTTTTAAATTTTTTTTTTTTTTTTAAATTTTGTCTGGAGTCGTTGAGTCTGGACGACTGAATAAATTCCACAGCTGCTGCCCTTTATATAGGGCGACTTCCACTCAAAGCTTGAGGGGCACTCAAATTTTGAGCTGGGCGCCAGATAGAGATCGTTGCAGTCGATCCAATGGGAACATTCGATGCTGCTGCAGGCATTTTCTAAATTATCTCCTGGAGTGCTTCTGCATCCAGTTGCAAGAGGCACGAGATGAGCGAAACCAGCAAAGAACGAAAGAGAAGCGCGCAGATTCGTAGTCAACAGACGTAGAGGGAATTAATGGATAGAGCAAAGCAACGTTTGCCGGGGCAGCTAGTATCGTCTAAATCACATGCATATGCATATATAGATATTAGATATTTGATAAATAGATCTCATATAGATCTCACATAAATTCCTTATGATACAGATATCATATATTGTATATAGATGTCATATAGATATCATATTGATCTCTTGTACATCCCATGATTCAAATCGATCTCCCTCTACACTTCAGCTAGGCAGACAGTCAGCCAGGCAGACAGACGTCTGCCAACCGTATAATACCCAATTATTATTCACATTTAATGACTACAGGGTATACTGATAGTATAAGTGCCCGAGGCTGTTGCCTGGGTAAATGTAAATATATCCCATTTTCTTTTCGTTTTTTTTTTTCTTTTGGGGCACAATTTATACGTAATTGACAGATGATTTGGGGGAGAGGGCGCCGATTGGGTTAAAGGAAATGACTCGGGCAGCACTCCTGGCGGCTCTTGGCAACGCTTGGCTGCCACAGTCAACATGGCTTGTCACGTGTGGTGCCTGCTGTCGCTGTAACTGTCGTTTGCCTTGCGGCCCACAGCTCCACACTTCCACAGCCAACAGTTTGTGTGTTTGTGCATTGGCAGCAGGCCCAGTGCTTAAAGGCCAAGTTAAAGCAGTTGCAATGCGTGCTTTACATTTTCGAACAACTTTGCTGCAATTTGCTCAGGCTTTCATTCGTTAGCTAGAAAGCTAAGAAGAGCGGAGAGCTTAAAGCTGTGGATAAGCTACAGCCTCAAGAAATCCAAGGAGTGTAAAGCTCAGTGTAATTCTTTATGTAGGCTTTCTTTGAGTTGAAATATAAAAGCATTTCTTGAAGCTTTTGTAATGCTTAAAATGAGAGCTTTTATTTGCTGCTTAACGCTTTTTATGATTTAAATATGAGCTGTTAATTGCTGGCAGGCTTGAAAAAAAGGGCAAAGCTATTTCTGTACACAACGGCTTCTCAAGCTTTATATTTTCCAAGTTTTTCGGCAATTAGTCAAAGTATGTTATATAAATACATGTATGTATATCTATATATGTAAATATATAGAATTTTGATTGCTAAATTTGAATTTCTCATATTGAGTTTATTTTTATTTATTTATTTTTTTTAATTAATATTTTTCATATATTTTTACTACAGATAATATTGCAAAGAAATTAATATATTAAACTTAGAAAATGAATTTAGTTGACTTTTGCAAAACTTACAAATGCGTTCCCAGTTTTAATTAATAAATGTTTAAGCTAAAATAAATTAATTCGAAATTTTCTCATATCACTTATTCAAGTTAAACAAGCGTTAACTGCAAAATTTCAATTCCATTTCTATTTGAGCACAAATGCAGCTTATGGCTAAAGCTTTTGGCATTTGATTTGAAGTCTACAGAAATGCTGTTCAAAAGCTGAGTCAAAAGCTCAAAAGCTCTGCTCCAAGCAGCTGTTTACATTTTGAATATATTGCTGACTCGGTCATACATGAAAGACTGTGTGTGTGCGCGCGTGTGTGTGTCTGTTTACGACTGTGTGTGTGTGTATGTGTGTATGTGTGTATGTGTGTATGTGTGTGCGCTCAAAAGGTAAACAATAACAACAACGACGCCAACTGAAAGCGTTTCTTACAAACTTTGCCTGTCCGCCGGTCGCGGCGACCCATATACACACACACGCACACACATACACAAAGTGGCCAATTCACACACACGCAGACGCAGATATCCAGTTAAGCGTGTTTCATTCAGTTTCACTTTCAGTCGTCGCCTGACTTCCGCACGGAAGCGTTCGTTGCGTTCGCCTCTCTCTTCACACACTCTCTACTCAAGCTTCACTTTATTATTTTTTTTTTCTGCTGTTATTTTGGCTGTGCAGACCACAAAAAAAAAAAAACAAAAAAAGAAAAGCAAAACAAAAACAAAAAGTTTGTAAGCCAAGCAAACATAAAACTTTTCAAAAATCATAAAAAAAAATCAAATCGAAAATAAAGAAAAAAGAAATTATGTTAAAGTTAGTCCAAAAATTTCCATTAAATGTAAAAAATAAAACGCGCAACGCAACGAAAGAGGCTCGCGGGATTTCAAAATAATACAAAAAACAAAAAACGGAAAAACAAACAAACAGTAACACAAAGGTGGCAAAATGTTAAAAAAAAAAATGAAAGGAAAATGGGGAAAATGTTTCTTTGGCTGCCACAAGCTGCTGTCGCGTTGTTGTTGTTGTTGTTGTTGTTATTGTTGCTGAACAGCTGTTGTTGCTCTTGCTGTTAGTGTTATTATTATTATTATTATTATTGCCAGGCGTGTGCCTGTGTGTGTGTGTGTGTGTGTGCGTGTGTGCGTACGTTACGCCATTCATGCCGCCTTTCTTTACAAATAAAAACAATGGGCACAAGCGAAAGTGTGGCTCATGGGCAACAAATTAATAACAACAGCTGCACACAGTCACATATGTATGTGTGATGAGTGTACGTGTGTGTGTGTGTGTGTCTGTCACATAAATCTATAAGAACATTTTTTAATTTCCATCCTTGCAAATTGTGTCAAATGCGCAACGTCAACAGCAGCTGCTTGAAATGCAGCTTCTAGCTGCCTGCCAATATACTATATATGTATATAAAAATATACATTTATATATATATATATATTTATATATGTGTGTGTGTGTTTGTTGGTTACGCCCACTTGGCCATGCTGGCTAACAGAAAGACAACTGTTTAGCTTGCCTCCTTGCATCCGGCCCCTAGTCGACTTGAGCGCTGCTCGAGTCATTGTTATCATGCTGCCAAAAGGACTTGCTGCTGCTTTTGTTTACACACAGCTTCAGGCATTTGCCTCTGTGTGTGTAGGTGTGTATGTGTGTGGCATTGCAACTATCTGTGCAACAACATCACATATATAGTGGCAACACAGTGATATACGTATGTATATGTATGTGCTGAGCACTTACATAGCTCCAGCTGCAAGCATTGGCCTAGTCATCGATTGACTCTATATAAATATATATATATATATATATACATATACATATATATTGCATATACATATTTCTAAATCATATATTACCGCTTACTAGCGGCACTTTCATTTGATATTGCCACATAAAGCGTATAAACTCCATCGTATAGCAAAAATGGGCTGCCCCAAAAAGTATGCTACAAGAAATCGCCAACAAGATGAAGTCGAAGTGAATCGAACATGGCCAAGTTCGGCGCATAATTGATAAGTTATCTCGGTTTGTGGGTGCGAATGCCATTAATCAAATGGCTTTCTATGAACACACACTAGGAATTTCATCGCTTCGTTTTAGTTTTGCGTCCATGTCAGCTCATGCATGTGCGATATCCTTCCATATCATTGGCTGGGCCATGCGGGTCCACTAGAGAATTGCCGCATGCTTAGATCTCGAACAGTTGCTTAAGAGCAATTTGAATAGAGAAGGTTTTTTTCTCCTTTTTTTTGTGCTATTGAATTCGACCTATGCAAACAAGCGCCCGCAGCAGCGGCAGCCACAACAACTGTTTGAGCAGAGCCCTTTAAGCACATCAATCATACGCACTGTTGTGCGAGGCAAACATTTGCATAGGCCATGTGTGCGTGTGTGCGTGGGCAGTTGTGGCTGTGTGTGTGTGTGTGTGTGTACTAATGTGAGCAACCGCCTGCAGCACCAGCAACCCACCCCACCGACCCCACCACCAGCAACCACTATCAACTTGGCCAACTGGCTACCGCAGCAGCAGTGAAGCAAACTTTCGCTCAAATACAATATGCAAATCGCACAATACGTCAAGTTCGTGGGTTAAACTGAAACTACAACTATGCCAAGTTGATATTCCGCTTGTAATCCAGGCAAAAAAGCGAGTTCCACCAGCTGTCGACTTGACTCTGCTTATGCTAATGCCAAAAGCTTTGCAGCTTGCCACATACGCGCGCTGCCTAATTCAATTTTGGCATTTGACTAAGTCGTTTATCTGCGGCGAACACGGCTTGGCGAACTTGCCAAGCAAATTGAATCAGTAGCCAGTCAAAAGCCAACCAACGACAGTCAGACAGCCAGCATCATAATGATCAACGCCGTCATAAGAGCTCAGCTCAGTTCAGTTTGGCCCCCATTTGTGGGGCGCTTGCGATTATGCAAATTTCATTTGTAACAAAAATTTATTGCCAGAAAAAAAGAAAAAAAAAAAAGGGAGCATAAACGTCGTATGCACTGCATAAACAGCTCATTAAAGGCCAACCAAAAAATCTGAGCGCCTTATGAGCGTGGCTAATTCGCAATGCCACGCCCATTCGGTTGCCTGCCGTTGTGATTAATGAGCCAGCCGTTCGAGTTGGCATTGAGTCGGAGCGTCTGAAGTCTCGATGTGTCTCAACTCTACATAACTAAGCAGGCATTAGAAATCCAGTCATCATTGGCATTAGCATTAACATTATCCTCATTAACATAAATTTCAATATCATCAACAACAACAACAACAATAACAACAAACAGCAGCAAAAGCAATAAAGCCAAACATGGTCGAAATACAAAAGCCGCACTCGGCTCTCAAGCGGCCATCGGTTAAGCGCGAAACAGTTGTCGTTAATAATAGTGCACCCACCATCAAGAAGGTGACTCTGGTGCCCAAGGATGAGGTAAGTCCACTAACAGGGAGGCGGGTGACGGGGAACGGGTGACGGGGTGACGGGGTGCGTTGCCATGCAGCCGGAGGCGTTAAAACGCGCAGCTTGTTTGTAATAATTACATAATTACACACTGCATAATGCGCCCTTTGTTCTCTCAGCCTCTCTCTCTCTCTCTCACTCTCTCTCACTCTCTGGCTCATTTCACACAATTTGCATAACTTTGCGGCCAAAATTGCTTGGCATATTTGGCTTTCATTGTTTGTTAATGCCCCAGCCAAAGGGCAGTCGAGGCTTGCGTTACATGGGGCTCGAATTACATATATTGACAGCGGGGAAATGAATCAGATATAGACGATATATATATATATATATATATATATAGATGGCAGTGAATGCAGTTTAGAACAAAAGCATTCAGCTAATTAACTCATCAGCCCGCATATCTGTATGGCTATCCAATTATATTAGTTATATCATTCGCACTCATCCATTTAAATTGCGCATTGGAATCATATGGAAAACAAAAGAGCAAGTCTAAGAAATAACAAATATGGTAATCATATCAATCTGGCATCTATTCCACTACTATACTGCTACACTATCATACTACTATTTGCTCAACGAATACTTTTTCTATTGCTACTACTACACTTCATATTCCTTCTTCTACTATAGCTACTACTATAGCTTTTACTACTTCTACTAATAATCCTACTATCACTACTCGTTCTCTTTTTGCTCCTATAGTTACTCATACTCTTTCTACTACTATTCGTTCTATTACTTTTACTATATACATATATACATATATATGTATATATTCTTACTACTCCCACTACTATTATTCCTTTTACTACTATGCTTAGTACTACCATTTCTTCGACTACTATTTCTATTATTCCTTTGACTAATTTTCTTCTACTACTACGACTATCATTACATCTACTACTATTTCTATTGCTACTAAAATTCCTTCTGCTACCACCTCAACTGTTAGCACTACTATTATTTCTACTACTACTACTACAACTTCTACTACTATTACTACTACTATTCCTATTTCAAGTTCCATTTACTAGAAGTAGTACTACTACTACTATTTCTACTATTCCTACTTCTAGTTACATGTATCCTATTTTGACTACTACTATTCCTATTTCTACTTGCATTTACTATTTCTACTACTACTACTGTTTCTGCTAGTTAAATCTACTCCTATTTCTACTGCTACGACGATTCCTCCAACTACTACAACTACTATGATTTCTAGTACAATTTCAACTATTACTACTGTTCTTATTACTATTAATAATACTACTATTTATACTGCCTCTACTACAGCTACTATTAGTACTGCTACTATTTGTACTACTACTACTTTTGCTTTTGCAAGTATTATTCCCTCTACTACTAGTAGTATTACTACTATTTCAACTACTACTACTACTCTTTCTTATATTCTTTCTACTACTATTCGTTCTACTTCTGCTATGCCTAATACTTTTTCTACTACTACTATTGCTGCTATCTACAATTTCGGATTCTATGGCAAATCCTCAGTTTTATTTTAAATAATTTTTAAATCTCTAAAAACCTCTATGTACTAAAAGCCTAAAAAGTATAAAACATAGTTAATATTAGCCCGTATATAAGTATATTAAGTCATATGTATATCTATGGACCTCATGTCTGACAGAGCATTTCGGTCTCATCTTCTATAAATTTGATTCACTTTGAAGTATCATTTTCTTGTTCTTCCGTAGCGAAAAACTCTCTTTGAAATTTAACAACGTTTGAGTATGATAATGTGATAATATGATAATCCGATTAGACTAACTAATCTAATACAATGTTCATTTATGCCATTCATTTTTTAAGTGCATGTAAATTGTATCCAAAGAAAACTTTGAAATTACTTTTATGATAACATTAGACAGACTTGTGGGAGTTACGAACAACTCTGGCCACAATTTGAGCTTGACTTTCACATAAGGTTAAATGCTATATACAGAGATATATGTATGTATGTTTTTATACATATATTGTATTAAATACAATGACAATCAGTCATCGAATTTATGTATTGTAATTAATATAAAGTCTTTGGTCTAAGGCGTTGTTGCGTAGCGAGGCCAGGAACGCCTCAATATTTGCAGCAAGTTAATTAAGTATGCAAATGTCTTTTGTCTGGGCGTATCCTTTGTAGCTGCTAAGGAAAATGTACATATACAACAAAAAATAGGCAAAAAGGATTAAGCGAAGTCCTTTTCCTAGGCTCATTTAATTGCTTTTATGAGCCGTAGATAAACAAGTGGCCCAAAAATAACTGCCAAACGGGCAACAGCCGACAGCCGGCAACTCCTTAGCGCCTCACACGCCCCTTTTTATCTGAACTATAGCAACAACGCATAAAATTACAAATAGGAAAATGTAATTTTGCGTGTTTGTCTTTGCCTTTGTCTTTCTCTTCCTCTTCCTCTTTGTCTTTGCCTTTGTCTCTGGCTTTGTCTTCGGGCTCTGTTGCTCCTCATTTTATGTTGTCGCAGCTCATTTGCAAAATTCATAAATAAAAGTGAACCCAAATCGGGCCAATAGGGTATATAGCACTCTGCGTACGTTTGGGGGATCAACCAGAAATTGGAAATCTATGCGTATTCTCTGTTCTCCGATAATACATAACAACGTTTCTGTTAATTGGAATAGTAGCCTTAGATATCCGTATTCCATTTCTCAGAATTACAATTCCAGCATATGGACTTTCAGGAAACGGACTCTCAGTATTCCGACTTTACGTATATTTAATCCTAGCATATTCATTCCATATAAACAGCTTCCCAGTATATGACTTCCAGCATACGAATTCCCAGTATATATTTCTAGTTTCTGAATTCCCAGTATACGAATTCCCAATATATGGACTCCTAGTATATAGACTTATAGAGGTATATAATTTTAGTTAATGTTGTCCCTGTATATCGAATGTTCCTATCATATGGCTTCCCAGTATATAGAATGGAAGGAGATAGAGTTTCAGTATACAATCTCATATTATATGAATCGCTAGCCTATAGAATCCGTAAAATATGGGCTCCCATTATATGGACAAATCATATATGAAACTCTCTCTCTCATATATGAAACTCTCAGTATTTGAATTTTCAGCATATATTTTTCCATTATGCGAATTCTCAGTATACGAATTTTTAGTAGATAGACTCTTAGTAGTAGTCGACTTAGTATGTATATAGACTTTTGGTATACAAACACCCAGTACATGTGAATATATATTTTTCCAGTATATGAATTCTCAGTACACGAATTTTTACGAATTTTTAATATATGAACTCCCAGAATATAAACTCGTCGTAAATATGTATATATTAGTATATAGACGGACTTTCAGTATACTATGGTTCACAGTTTACTTCCAGCATATGATCTGATTTAAGCTTTAAATATACAAAATTGAAAGTGGTTCATTGCATCTAGTTGTAGTTAAATATCTATAAAGCTAGCATAGACAAGAACAAAAATATTTATATGGAGTTGGTTAGAGGTCGGTAGAGTCGGGTAGAGTTGGGCAGAGTAGGATAGAGTAGGAACGAGTAGGGTTGAATAGAATAGGGTGGAGTAGAATAGAGTAGGGTAGAGTAGAGTGGAGTAGAGTAGCCTTGGGTAGAGTAGAATAGAGTAGCATAGAGTAGAGTAGAGTTGAGTAGAATAGGATAGAGTAGAGTAGAGTACAGTAGAGTTGGGTAGAGTAGGATAGATTAGGGTAGAGAAGAGTAGAGTGGAGTAGAGTAGAGTAGAATAGATTAAAGTTGGGTAGAATAGGATAGAGTAGAGTAGAGTAGAGTAGAGTAGAGTTGGGTAGAGTAGGATAAAGTAGGGTAGAGTAGAGTAGAGTTGGGTAGAGTAGAATAGAGTAGGGCAGAGAAGAGTAGAGTGGAGTAGAGTTGGGTAGAGTAGGATAAAGTGGGGTAGAGAAGAGTAGCCATGGGTAGAGTAGAATAGAGTAGAGTAGAGTTGGGTAAACTACAGTAGAGTAGAGTAGAGTAAAGTTGGGTAAAGCTAGGGGTTTCGAGCCTGGCTGTGCTGTTTCCCTCCTATCTGAAAGGGTATTCAGGCAGCGACACTTTAACCTTGATTTTCGATTGACTTCGCAGTGGGCATACCCTTTTGAGAGTGCGCTAGGCCGTAATGGGTATAAGTGGTTGGAGAGCGCGCACAGATTGCGCAGATTTTGAGTTTATAAATGCAAATTATAAACTGGCTAAGGGCGTAACAACTTTCGATTGGCATTTCATTATGAGCGTGCCATAAATAAACTCAATTCGCCATATCGATTGGGCAACGCCTCCTGCCATTTGCCGGCTGTCCCTTGGCCTCGAGCGGTGCTATCAGGAGCAGGTTGTCCGCTTCGACGCCGTTGCCGGAGTTAAGGAGACGTTGCTACGTCGAAGGCGTTTGCAAAAGTTCAGTGCAAATCTTTTGGCCCATAAATAAGGCAAACTCCACCTAACACCCTCCCCCCTCCCTCCTTCCCCAGCAACTACTGTTTGGGGCTCGCATTTTATTACCTTTGAAAAGCTGTTTGGCTGACGTGGAGCACACGCACAAGTACGGAAATAAATAAATAAATAAAATACAAATAAAATTTATAGAGCCTGGCTTGGCCTGGCTGGGCTGGGCTTGGCTCGGTGGCAAATAATTGAGCTATGCTGTCAAAAATGTTTTACGACTCTCATAATTCTTTTTTATAATGTTCGAAATTAAATTTAATTTGTCAGCCCAGAAAGGTAATTGCGAATTGCTACGCATCCCACACAATGCTATCATCGTCCCAGCCACGCCCACATCCGCTGCCATCAGCCATGTCTGTCATCATTCCTGTCAGCAGAGCGGAGAGTGAGTGCGGCTGGGTGGGGCGGTCTGGCAGAGATGTGAAAGAAAACTTGAAACTCATTTTTGACTTGCTGGAATGAAACTTTGTGGAAAAGTTGCTGAGCGCCGGAAGCGCAGCGCCCAGAACACTTCCAGCAACTGCACTGATTTCCTTTTAATTATCATAATTATGCGTTGAATCGCAATTTGTGCCAACTTCAGAGCAGCTCAGAGCAGCGCAGAGCAGCGCAGCAGCGCTGCTGACCTTCATTCAGCAGAGCCATGTCATTGCCGGGGCGTGGGCGTGGGCGTGGGCATGGCAGCCATCATCCGGCAGTGCCAACTAAGCCGGAGATCAAAATCGGCTGACAATTTGAATTCGGCCTTTGGTCAAATTCGAATTGAAAGTCATTCGAGCAAAAGTCCTAAAAATTTGATATTATTTACAAATTTAAACCTGGCGAATTCTTTAATTCTATAATATTGAATATTTATTTATATATTGCATTTGAATTACTGTTGCTTCCAATTGAGGCTTAATCTGCCAGCGTTTACTATATTATATAATAATCATAGTTTGTCTTATTGGAGTATATAGTAAATATTTTGAATTATTAGCTATTCTTGCAATATTAAATTTATTTATTATAGCCAAAAAGAAATGGAAAAGCAAGGGAATTTCTCTGCTGATACACAAAAATCGATAACTAATTCGGTTTTATTGTTATCGATCAACAACCCATAACCAAATACGGTTATAAAAGTATCCCTTACATCCTGAGATCTAAGAGTCTGCAAAAGTAGGATAATAGATTCATGGGTTTATACAACTTTTTTGCAAGCTCTCTTCAATTTAAAGAAAATTATTGCAGGGTGCTAGAAGAACTACACGCAATATGTGAGTAACAGCTGAGACAAGTTTTAATTAAAGCGGAAGCCTTATATTATTGGGTCAATCAGATTGAAATGCTGCAAAAGAAAATCCTATGACATCATCCTACATCATAGACGATAGCTTGGGGGAATAGCTGGGTGATGTACAGTATACAATATGAGTTGAATATATGTATGTATATAAATAGATGCACATAGAAATGCATATATCTATTTAGCAAACGATTGCGCAATAGTATGTAACGTTACTTTCGCTCGCTTTTGCGCTATTTACCAACACTGCAACCTTGCAATTCCCAAATGATTCAAGCTGAACAAAAAAAGCAAGGCGAAAACGAAATCCGATGATAATAGAAGCTGAAAACTCTTGAGCTAGCCACATAGACAACTTGCACACATTTTCTTATATAAAACCTTGTATTTGTGGAACTGAAATCTGCAAAACTTACAATTTATCTATATATGTATATATTGTAATAGATAGATAGATAAGTAGATTTCCAGCAGCTCGTTAGTCTGACCTGAAATGTCCCAAACTGAACTGCGAACAGTGCATTGTGCAGTCGACTGAAAGAACGTCGACTGAACTGATGAGCTAAGATTAAGCCCAAGCTGAGCCTATAAATAAAAATAAGTGAGCCATCAATTTGCCAATGCAGAAAGACAAACGGAATGCCGTTAAGAGAAAAAGAAGCTAAAAAGCCTCGGCCAAAGGCGATAGCTGTGAGCCAACTCGCGTTGACCGCAAGAACAGTCATTGGCTAACCACTTCGCGCTTTTCATTTCATTTCATTAATAATTACCCAACACTGGCACGCGTCTAGTGCAAACACAATGGAACTAGGGGCGGCGCTATAAATTATTGGGGACCAGCGCTCATCATAATGACATAAGTTGTGTGTGCCTATGGCAAACTCTGTTTCAAAATCCATTCAACCTCACCATTGCCCTCTCTCTCTCTCTCTCTCTCGCTCTCTATCTGTCATTGCTGTACGTTGTCTCCATCATCAATATTGCAAATTGTTTGACTGCAAATGTCGCTCGAGAGCCATTTCCCGTTGACCCTTGTCATTTGTTTGCTTTATGGCTCGCACACGCCCACTTTGCCTGCGCCTCGGCCACTGGCCACATTTATGAACACAACAAAACAAAAATGCGAAACACATGTAAGCACTTTGTTAACAATCCAATTTCGTTTAAAGCCATGCAAAAAAAAAAAAAAAAAATCACTGAAATATAATTTATACAAATTTTTTAATCGAATTGTCCAGTTTTTCGCTGCGCAATCGATAAAGTGGAGCCATGCCCAAAATTAATCTAATAATGAGGGATATGGGTAAAAATTTAGTTAGCTGAAAATATAAAAAAAAAACAATATTTACAAAAATATCAATAATAAAATCTCTTCTCTTTGATAAAGTTTCATGATCGATAGCTCGATTCAAACATCAAATAATAGAAATATAAAAAAAAATAATAATATTTACAAAATATATACAAAAATATCAATAATAAAATCTCTTTTCTTTGATCAAGTTCCATGATCGATAGCTCGATTCAAACATCAAATAAACTTTTCTTAGCTTAGGTCTCCAGCCAAGGCTTAACAGTAAGTAAAGATAAGAGAACTTCTGGCCTACATATAAGCCTAGTTAAGTAAAGACGGTTAAATATCGATTTCAATAGAGTATCAAGTTATCGATTTTTATTATTATTCACCCATAACTTCTTCTTAATCAACTTCTAGCGCAAATTCCGATTGAAGTTAATTTCACCTAATTGGCTAATATTTGTTTTACCACAATCAAATGAAATTGAACTGAACTGAAAGCTTTCCGTTGCTTAAGTGAGTTCAAAACTAACAAATTTAACGGGAATTCGATATATATGTAATGCAAACATGCCAACTATCTACACTGTAAACACAAGAATCCAAATTCAATTGGGATATTTTAACAAGCAAAAACAATGTTTTGAAACCATAAAGGAAATCTAAGAAATTGCCTAATTAAATTGTGTAAATATACACACATACATACATATATGTATGTATATATCGATATATCGATAGTAACATGTTGCAAATTAATTATACGCCATTTGCTAGATTATTTTCTAATAATTATTTTCGATAATGGGAAATATTAAACATATCCCAATTGTTATTTCAACTGCAAATTCAATTAACAACTGCTAAATGCACCTATACATACAAATATATATGTATGTGTATGTGTGTGTGTGTGTGTGAAGAAGAAGAAGGAGCTAGCTTTGCCTGTCAATTGACAATATTTCATTTAACTTGCTGGCAATTCCAATTAAATAAAATACATACAGACATACATACATACAGACACACATACATACATACATACATACATAAATACATACATACATACATACATACATACATACATACATACATACATACATTCATACATACATATACATGTATCATCATGGCTATGGAGCCAGCTTGGCTCATTCCAAGAAATTACGGCCCAAAAATAAAACGAAATTAATTGCCAAGTGCTGGTGCTAGGTGTGTATATGTATAAGTGTCTATTTGTGTGTGTGTGTGTGTGTGTGTGTGTGTGCCAAGTTGGCCAACAGTGTGAGCCACCGAATTGTGAGCCTCAGACACGCAGAACATGGCCAAAATGCTTTTGCTGCTGCGGACACATCATAAATTTTCACACACACTCTCTCGCACACACACACACACACACACACACACTCGAAAAGTCAGCGCTTAGTGACAACAATTGTGAATTGTTCACTTATTATGACCATTGTGACCGTGTCCGCCATTGTTGTTGCTGCCTTCATTAGCCATTAATGCGACTTGGGCAATAAAAAGGTGTGACAATTGCCATGACAGAACAACGACAACAAGTTAGAGTGTTTTAGTGGGGAGTGCATGACTAGGAAATACCCTGTGTAGTGTGTTATAGGGGCAGGCGAATAGGTTGACAGGGTGGATGGAGAGAGGGAGACACAGACTGTTGGACAGGAAGTTGGGCAGCTTAACAGACAGATTGACAGGCGGTTTGACTGATAAATTGAACAGTAGATTGACAGAGTGACAGCTAAGATTGACAATCAGTTTGACAGACAGATTGACAGACTAATAGGCAGACTGCTAGACAGATAAACGGACAGGTGAATAGACTGATAGGCAGATTGAAAATCAGTTTTACAGCAGATTGATAGACAGATTGACAGACTGATAGACAGATTGCTAAACAGATTGACAGACAGATTGACAAACAGATTGGAAGACAGATTAATAGGCAGATTGATTGACAGTTCAACTGAATTATTGATTGACAATCAGTTTGCCAGACAGATTGATAATTAATTGACAATCAGTTTGACAGATTAGCCGACAGATAAAGGCAGATTGTCAATGAGTTTGACAGATAGATTCACAGACAGATTGACAGACAGTTTGACTGATAAATTGAAGAGTAGATTGAGAGACAGCTAAGATTGACAACCAGTTTGGCAGACAGATTGACAGACAGATTGACAATCAGTTTGACAGACAGATCGATAGTCGAAACATAGGTAAATTTTCAGACAGATAGGCAAATAGACCGGCAGTAAAATAAATTGGCATACATACAGATGAACTGATAGACAGACAGATTGACAGATAAATTATAGCCAGACAGTTAAACGAACTGCCAGATAGATAGATAGACTGATAGACAGATTGTCAGACAAGTAGACAAATTGACACTCAGCTTGACAGAAAGTTGAGCAGACAGACAGAAATATTGACAGTCAGCTTGACAGATATTGAAGTAAGATCAATTGTTATAAAGATAGGTTGCGAGATTAACAGACTGATAGACACATTGACAGTCAGATTGACAGACAAACTGGTAGACAAACTGGCAGACATATTGGCAAACTGATCGACAGTTAGACAGACAGTTTGACAAACATATTGATAGACAGTTCAACAGACATAATAATAGACAAGCATATTGGTGATTGATATAGAAATTGACGGACAAAGTGACCGACATATCGAGAAGCAGAGGCATTGATAGTTAACTAAAGCGATAGAGAATTCAGCTGGACGAACACACAAACTTAATTGAATTGAACTTCTCGTTCTCAAATCTATATTATAGTTACTCTATGCCCCACCTCCTGCTGTCGTCTCTTCCACTCATCTCATCTCCCCACGCGAAGCATCATACCCATCTGAATGCATTGCCAATGAGTGCAGGGTATAATAAAGAGCACAATTTATACACGTAATGAACGCAATTTGCGGTCGAAGCTGGCGCAGTTTTTCTTCTTGCACTTATTGTTGTTATTCTTGTTCTTGGCATTGTTGTAGTTGGCCAGGTGCCAAGCGACAAGCGTGGAGCTTTGTGAATGCGTTTACAGCTCATTAAATGCAGTAGTTGCTGCTGCTGTTGTTGTTGCTGCTGCTGCTGCTGTTGTTGCTGCTGCTGCTGCAACTGCTGCTGTTCCTGAAGTTCTTAATAATGGCTTTGGCATAGCACTCCCTATCTGGCTCTATCTGTCTCCTTCTATCTCTATTTGTCTACCTCCCTCCCGCCCTCCCTCTCTCCCTTCTCTCTCTCTCTCTCTCTCTCTCTCTGTGTGTGTGTCTTCTCCTCTGGCTGCTGTTTATCGATTGCAACCGCATTTGGCATTTGCATTGCCATTGAGCTGGAAAGCAGCAAGGGAAAAAAGTGATTCCCTTTACATTTTATGGCGTCAATTGCATGTCAGAACCAGTTCAACTTCATTTGCAATTCAATTCGTACGTCGTTCGCATTACAAGGCAAAAACAATCAAGATTAGATTCTATTAATTAAATACAATTGGCCAAAGCATTTAAGCCTTCGCCTCCTGCCCACACAGAGCACAGAGCAAACTCTCCCAATCTCAATCTCAATCACGGGAGCACAACAAACTCAATTATCATTCGTTCGTGAACCTTGGCTCCAATCAAACCGAAACTAATATTGTGCTAACAAAATACATACATTTATTGCCGTCTAATTATTCGACATTTAATTCGCAATCAAAGAAGCCTTTGAATCAGCCTCTGATTGCATTTGGTTGACCTTCATCGTGGCTCTCAATGAACGACTTTTAGTTTCCACGAATATTACGTTGCTCAAGGATTTGAAAAGTGGAATATATGTATGTATATAATGTTGGGTCTTTTATAAATTCACTAAAAGTGTGGTCTATGGGAAACTAACATTTAATAGCTTTTAGCTCGAAGTTTGTTTTCTATATGTTCTTAAGATTGCGAGTGTTTTCGATTTTCTATAATTAGTAAGGTCATCAATTGAGAACTACAAATATTTTAGACCTATGTATATCTACAAGACTTAGGAATATTTCCGATTTTCTATATTTAGTAGTCTTCAATTTAAGTGTATACTCCTATCTAGATATCATATACATGCTCTGAAATTTTCTCTAAAATCGTACATCCGGAATCCAAGTTATTTAATAGCAAATGAGCCGTACTGAGAGAGCTATAGAAAGTATTATGAGCAGTCTGCACACATGCATACATATATGCATATCATATAGATATATATGTATGTCAGTGCTGCCAGGTCAGGGTATATAGCAGTCGTGTAGCGTGAGCGCTCAATTGCGAAATTGAGTTGTGTTTGAAAATGAAGCTGAAGTCTCGTTTATAACTGGGCGCCGCACGATATGAGCTTGTGTGCGGACAATTGAATTATGAGAAAAACTTATCGCACACACACAGTCAGCAGTCAACAGCGATGTGAAGAGTGAACAACAGTGCGGCAACAGTGTGGCAACAGTCAGCAGCAGCAGCAGCAGCCAGAGCTCGAGGCATTGTGCCTGCTCGAAAGTGGCGAAATCCAATTAAATGCTTTAGATTTAAAGACCAAATGCAACATTTGTGCGCGCTACTTTCACAATTGTTTTCAAGTACAGCAAAGGGGTGTGGATGTGTGTGTTTGTGTGTGTGTATGTGTGTGTGTGTGTGTGTGTGTGTGGCATACTTGAAGGAACAACAACAAACATCAGAAAGGTGCCGAGAGCCACAAAAGCAGCAACATTGTTACAGCATACACTCTCTCACTCTCTCTCTCTCTCTCTCTCTCATTCTCACTCTCTCTCTCTCTCTCAAACACTCACACATGCCTCGTCCTGCACATAATGTTCCAATTTTTGTTGAACTTGAATCGCCTGATGCTGAGAGTCCTTTGGCTCATGTCCTGCATTGCTGCTGCTGCTGCTGCCAACTATTTGCTATAATTGCATATACGCCAGCGGCCACAACTATCAACATTGTTGCGAGCACTTTCCAACACTGCAAACAATGTCCACTCCAAATACCTTTAGCCTCGCACACAAATAAAACAGGCAAGAGTCTGTTAGAAGCATTCCAGCTTAGAGCTGCGCTATTTTAGAAAGCTGGACGGAAGGAAGAAGGATAAAGGAAGTGAAGGGGTAAGGGAAGTGAGGGGCAGTATGCTGTCTAAAAATGAGATTCACTTACAACTTATGTAGACTCTGGTACCCGGCAATAGTGATTCTAGCTAGATTCAAGCCAATCTTTAGCTGAATATTAATATCGATATTTATCGATCAGACTTGAAGCTTCTTCTTCTGCTCCAGATCTAGAGCACAGCTCTTATAGACAAGATAGACGCCTAGCCCAACTACAATTCCAGCAGACACATCAAAGGCTGTTCATGCTCGACAGACCCATCTGGCAGCCCTGCAAGGCTGCCCATATTTGATGATACATACATGTGTCTCTCATCAAAGAAACATAAAAACATAATTGATATATTTTATAATATTTAGTTCAACAAAATCAGCAGTTTCTGACAATGATATCTCCCAAATAGTCGCCTTGTGCCTCTACGGCGTATCGTGCCCGTCTCAATCAAAAGATGTAGGGTTGCCAGATGGGTCCGTCGAACATGAACAGCCCTGTATATGATTAAGTTCAATTTCCTGCTACCCTCAAGTCTTTAATAACATGGAAATATATTTAAATAGGGATCTATACCCAGATATATATATAGAAATACAAATACATAGAAATTGAGTGAACTGCAGAGAACTAGGCTAAATTGGCTACGTTCAATTTCAAATTCTTGTCTATAAGAAGAATGTTTCTATTCTACTTGTCCTTAAGCCCCGATTTTTCTCTCTTCTCTCTGCCAGTTTCTCTCAGTGCACGCGCTTGCTCTCATACATATATGCAATTTCGCATTTGAATCCCAAACGGATTCGGATTCAGGTGGATTTTCATAGTTTCATGGATGTTATGCAATTGTTTATTTATATATGTATACATATATTTTTACATACACATCTCTTCAGGTTTATTTTCATAATTCCCGCAATTTATTCATTCCTCTTGCATGAGTTCCCTTTGATGTTATTATGCAGCAGTTTCTCTCAGTGCAGCGCAGGTATCAGGCATAAAATTCCATACATGGAATGCCAAACGGTCAGCAGCATGCAAAACCACGTCCAGAATCTGAAACTGAATCTGAATCAGAGCTAGAGTCAGAGACAGAGACAGAGACAGAGACAGAGACAGAGACATGTATCAGGCAGTCGCAGCCACCACAGTCAGTTATAAAATGCAATCGCTGCTTTTGTGCGGTTTCCTGCTGCACCTGCTCCTGCACCTGCTGCTGCACCAATGCACAAGAATCCTTTGTGAGCTGTGTGCCCCGACCCTCTGCTGAGCACTTGAGCGAGACACATGACCGGTATGAGCCAGTCACACACCCACACACACACACACACACACACACACATAGATGAGCCAGGTCTATGCATTTATTCAATGGCCATGAGCTTTGTTACGGATATTTATGCAGGTGCCATGGCAGCTCCTCTGTGCTTAGATAGCCATATTTGGCATTCGCATTGATTGAGTGGCAATTGTGGAGCCTCGCAGCCTGTGGAGCATTTGAGCTTTACTTTTTTCGAAGTCCAAACAATGCCAAAATTATTCGTCATTTGTCTGTTACAAAGCAAACACAACTCTGGCAAACAGAAATATTTCATGAATGCGTCTCGTGACAGAGACAAATATTTCAATATTCATTTTATGTTTACTTTTTTCGACAGAACTCATAAAACAATATATAGTTTCACAGTTCTCGTAGCGTAAAAAAAAAGAAAATCATTTTTATAGGTGGCTAGTGAAAAGCGTCGCACAAGGAAATACCTCAAATAAACTCTCAGCTGGGGAGAGGGAGAGAGAGACACAGCTATATATATGTGCATAGGCATATGTATATATGTATATATATTTATATATTATCGATTGTTAGACTAAGTGAAGCTGCGTTAGTTTTCAAGTCCTCTAGTGTAAACTGTCAAGCTGTAAGGCTTGGATCTAGAGTCGAATGAAGAGAAAGATAGAGAGAGAGAGAGAGAGAGAAGTTAAAGATATGTATATAGTATAAGTATATACATATGTATATCATATGGAATATATATATACCTATATGCATATACATATATTCTCGATTGGTAGACTGATTTTAACTTTGAGTCTAACTATTAAACACCCGATAAATAAAGCCAATCAAGCTGTGCTACGCTCATCTGGAGTGAGAGATATTGTGAGAGACAAGGACAGAGAGATAGACAGATACATATAGCAGACTGGGTGACTGAGTGACTGAGAGAGAATATACAGTCGAGTCCGGTCATAACGACTCCGCTTATATCCCTAATTCTTGTCCCCCAGACAAACTTATATGAGCAAACTCATACAGATCCGGGTAAAAAGACGGTACGGGTAAAAAGACGGTCTTGTCCCCAGACAAACTTACATGAGCAAACTTATACGGTTCCGGGTATAAAGACGGTACGGGTAAAAAGACGGTCTTGTCCCCAGACAAACTTACATGAGCAAACTTATACGGTTCCGGATACAAAGACGGTCTTGTCCCCAATCAAACTTACATTAGCAAACTTATACGGTTCCGGGTAAAAAGACGGTTCCTTGAGCGTCGTAATAACCGTAACCTACTGTATATATGTATATATGAATATACTTTGATTTGATATTATAAAGTGAGTTGTCTAGCCATATACCACCATATTGTTAGAGCACATTTGGAGGTATTACTCAAGATGTCAACACGCCTCTAAACTTAGAATCCTCAAATTGGCCCTACACGAGAGCGAGACCAAATATAGCTGCAAGAATGAAATGGCATGTAGGCGCCTTGTCAGAAAACCGAAAAAACTGTCAAGCACTGTGAGAGTCGATATATGTTACAAGATAGCAAGTGAATTTCAGTATTCCAGAGAACTGCTTGTAGAGCATGACTGTATAGGTTGGTCCTTGACTATGAAAAGTGATATTCCTGAACGAATTTCGACATATACACATAAACTATATTCATACAATATGTATATGCAAACAATATACCATCTAGAAACATACATGCTCTAGATTAGCCGAACATTATATAATGCTTCATCAATCGTTTAATCAAGTTATTTTGCTCATCTATTCTAATTTTACCACTCTATATCCCGCTTACCGGAATATCCGCCCAGATGAGTACAACCCGTTTACCTATATGTCAAAGAGAACTTAAATCTGGAGACTTTTAATGAATTGTTAAACGCATTTTTGATGAAAATCTGATGCTGCAGGGCAAACTAAATTCAATATTCAACAAAATGGGTTCATAAAAGAGAGAAAGAAACAAAATTCTGCATTCTGGCGATGGCCAGAGGCAGGAACATGCTTGTAAACTGTTGCAAGGGTTATACGAGCACTAAAAAATTTAAGCACTTAGGTGCTAAAAAAAAAAAAAACAAAAGAAAAAAAAAATCAAGCGAGAAACAAAAAAAGCAAAAATTTGATCACCGAATTGCATAATTTACGACACTTTTGCGCCTTGGCGTCCAGTAACTCGGACGCCAATTGAAGTTGTTGCAGCGCTTAATGACAGCAGTAAAAATATCATTTTTTATTGTTATTGTATACTAAAGAATCCATGGCACTCAAACGAGAGAGCTCGACCCCTTTCAGAGTGTGCTCCGTCGTAAAGTGAAACAACATTATAATGCCCAAAATCATCAGAGCGTTGATAGATGTGACGCTGTGTGGCTCAGTGGGCAGTTTTATGTGGCGCTGAGTGACGGCAGCAAGTCGATTGCTACAAAGTATATCGATTACTTATCGAATGTTTAGTTTGCTTCTTGCAACTCAACTAAGGGAAATTCATAAATGGGGGCTAATGAATGCTCGATTTTCTTAATTGTGTAGTACATCAAATTAAGTCGACTCGCTGGCTTATATATAGGAATAGAAGCTGAAGACGAATACATAAAGCTTTTCAACTTAATCAAGTGAAGAGTATTTCCTTGAGTAAGATATATGTATATTCTTGTTTAATTTAGATTTATTTCATTTTAATTAACATTTTTTGTTTGCATTTGTAGTTTCATGACACGTTTAGTCCGATGAAACTAACACACAGCTGTCTCTCTCTCTCTCTCTCTCTCTCTCTCTCTCTCTCTCTCTCTCTCTCTCTCTCTGCGGCCAGCAAGAAATCCTATTAGCCGACGCATCCACAAATAGCTCGTAACTCCCCCAGGTGGCAAATGGCAGATGCAAGTGCATATGAATTTTTAATTCAATTCCAAAAGAAAACAGAAGCAAAAACGAGTTAAAAGCAAATAAGTTTCGCCCACAGCATCGCATGTAACCGACAGGCGATATACCCTGTAAAGTGATGATGTATATAAGTTGAGAGTATGTACATGAGCTCTGAGTTATGCGAAAATTTCTTAGCTTCTGCCTATAGAAAGCTAACGAAATCGATATTTATCGATAAGAGCATAGATTGATCTATCGAAAACTTAAAGATGCGGCTATTGAGCACTTGCTCTGCAGACTTAGAGAGGGAGAGGAAGAGATGCACTATCTCTCTCACAGATACCTTAAGCTGCTTCATTTTGTTAACATCCCTAACAGCTATTGACCCAAATGACCCCCAAATACAGGGTATTTTGTACAAACAGTGGCGCTGCAGCTTCTTCCTCTTCTACATAGTTGAGCCACGCTTTTCGGGCAAAATGCCGAACGGAATGAAAAATTGTTGTGAAATTTCCGACTCTCTAAATATGCATGTAAATTGCCTTGCCCCAAGCTCGACAGCTCCGCTCCGAGTTTGAGCAAGTTTTCAGTCAGGCAGGCCCCAAAGCCGCATGCGAGCCACATGCAAAATGCATTAAAATAGTTTTATTGTTGTTCTGCTTCTTCTTCTCGTCGTCATGTTGTTGTTGTTGTTGTTGTTGTTGCTGCTGCTGCTGGGCATGTTTGCAAATTTTAGCCTTAATTTCATTGGCATTCGCCTGTCAATTAGGGCACACATCAAGGACTTTAGCGCTGGAATGGCACATCACATGCAGCACTTGTTAGCACTGCCAGTCGACCCCCTGACCCGCCTCCTCCTCCCGCTCATCCATCACACACACACACACACTAAGTGGTTCCACATGAGCAAATGCATTTTGTATTCGCGAACAATTTCGCTCGAGCAAAAGCAGCCGCTGCCTCTCATCGATTGCCTGTAGCTCCACAAATTTTTCTTCCTTTTTTTTTGGCCATTTCTAAATTTATCCTTCAAATTGGTTTCGCAATTTGATTTTAGTTTTGATGCGCCTTCATGGACTGCGAAATGGGTATATTTGCTCAAAATTTGGCATACCTCCATATATATATATATTTCGGGTATGATGCATGACATAGGACTCTCATCATTTACTCTGAGAGATCCACCTTTTAAAGATACTAGTGTTGGAAAACTCGCCGAGTGAGAGCAAGCGAGAGCAGGACAGCAATTACCGAACATGGCCTCCGACTGATGCTGAGTCAGAGCGAGATCGCTATATAGGCTATTCGCACAGGTTTCTTATGATTGTCAATAGAAAACTAGGAGACTAGAAACTCTGATCATGAAACGTGACCAATCAGACACATGCATATACATACATACATATAACACATGTATTACAATCTTATAACTGAAATCAACTATAACTATATATATATATAGCTATAGAGCTATAGTAATATATAATATAAATATATTTCAACTATGTTTGCGCGAGTATCATGCAGTCAGCATATGCTCGATTGCAATATTCTACTCGAACTGAGTAAGTCACTAAATTGTCTGAAAGCTCAATCGATGTTGGCACTGAACAAATGGACAAAAATTCTCATTAAGACGAGGAATGTTCAGTTATTAAAATAAAGACGGAGATGTAGAAGAAGCGGATGAAAATCCAATAAATAACATAAAAGCAATTTTTTTTTTTTTTTCTTTTCGCTTTCCACATTCTCCTTGGCTTCTCTCGGGCAATCAATCAAAAATATTAAAGTCCACCAAGGCGAAGCGCTGCAGGAAAACGGAATAGATGGAACAAATAGATGGAACAACATAATTATATGTTTCCAATGAAATTTATGATCGACACGCGAATTACATGACTCAGATATACCCTGTAATCTGTAGTCTAGTGGAGAACGAAATGAAATTCTGATTTGTAGAGCATAAGCCAATGTGTGAAACTCAGCTTCGTTTGCCCTTCTATGCGATTTTCATATTAATTGAAATGTATTTAAGTTTTTTAATCTCGATTCTAGACAAACAGATACTCTGTGAATTGGCTGAAATATATATAGGCCCTCATTGCCCTTCTATGCGATTTTCATACTATTTAACATATATTTTCATCATGCATCAACCTTTGATTTCTTGACTATGAAATACCCAGCAAACAAATTGGCTTTTATAAGACATTTACTTTTAGCCCCAAAGCCAACATTGCTCTTCTATGCGATTTTCATGGCATTTAGTATGCCGTTAATTAAACAATTTCAGTTAGTTGACCAACGGATACCCTGTAAACAAGCCAGGGCAGTTAGGAAACTTCTTTTAGTTCTTATACGACATTTTGCTTTTCGCTCTTCTATGCGAATCTCATAGCAATTAAAATACTTTTGCTTAATTAACTCTGACATTTCGCCTGAGTTAGCCTCATCCAAATAAAAATCCAATTTGCTTAATTAAAGTATCTCAATAGCAACAAAATAATTGTGCAGAAACTTATTGGCCTTCGTAATACTCGGAACTGGGTGCAGCAAAACGGCATTAGGGCCACGCCCAAGCAAAAGACAAGAGCAAAAAAAAAACAAAAAAAACATGAGCAGAGTGTGCAAAATGAAATTACGTTCACGTACTCTTTAAACAGAAGCTTATATAAACATATTTAATGAGATATTAAATGGAAACTCTTGTTTGCACTTGTTGACAGGAATTGGTGGCCATATCGCCGGAGCGTCGCAATTGGCGCGGCATCTTCATAGCTCTGCTGGTCATTGCCGCCGTCTTCAGCTTGATTATATTCTCGATATTTCTGCTATCGCCGGAGGATGAGGGCCTGCGCATCCGCGGTCGCCGCATGCTGCCCAGCGATATTCTGAGCAAGAGCCTGCAGTGGAAGCCCTTCAATGGCACCTGGAGCAATGGTGGGTAGCGAATTGCGGACTTTGCAGTGGGGAGCCCCAGCTTCATCGATATCTCATTTCAGATCACGAGCTCATATATCGCGATCCGACAGGCGGCCTATCCATACTCAATATGACGGACTATACCACACGCATCCTGATGACCAATTCCACATTTGTGAGTAGCCCCAGCTCTATCCCTCTCCCCCTCTCTCTATAGTACTCTCTCTCTCTCTCTCTCTTTCTCCGTAACAGCGTCAATTGAATGCGGAATCCTTTTTGGTTGCACCGGATCAGAAGTACGTACTGCTGCAATCGGACAGCAATGCTGAGGGCTCCAGGTAGGCATATACATATATAAACCCTCCAGGAGAGGCTCCTCGCCTAATCCAACTGTTTTTTCCATGTCAGACATCATGTCTACGAGGTGCAAACCGCCAACACATTTCCCCTGGGACCAACGGAGAATATTGCCGAGGCGCCGCGCCTGCAGCACGTAGTTTGGGCGCCCATCAATCCACCACCGCCGCCACCACCGCCACCGCCGCCAACTGCAGCCGCTGGCGTCCAGGCCTCCACCCAGTCGCCATTGCCCAGCGGCAGCATCATCCTGAACAGCCTCGCAGGCGCCGCAGCTGGCGGTGCTGGCAAGCCGACGGCCTCAACCAACGGCGGCTCGGCCAATGGCAGCGGTGCGACCAATGGCAATGGCGGTGCCAAGGCGGCCTATACACTCAACCAGGCCATCGCCTTTGTGCACCACAACGACATCTACTACAAGCCCAAGGTGCAGGGCGAGCTCGTCTGCCGCATCACGCAGACGGGCGCGGCGGGCATCTTCTACAACGGCGTGCCCGACTGGACGTACGAGAATGTGCCGGAGCTGGAGAGTCGACGGAGCAGCATTGCCTTCTCGCCGGACGGAATGTTCCTCGCATTCTTCAGCTTCAACGACAGCGAAGTCAACGAGTATAAGTGAGTAGTGTAGCCAGTATAAGAATATGTAGCTAAGCTGTATAAGAGCGGAGCTAGTTGAGCAGGCGGGGATTGGGCAATGAGTATGAGTTAAGTAAGTGAATCTATACAAGAGCTGAGAGCTAGTGAATATAAGTCATGGGAGGAATAAAGTCACCTCCAAGTGAGTATAAGTGAGCAGTATAAGAGCGGAGAGTGCGAGCTAAATGAGAAGGAAGCGCTTAGGCAACGAGTATAAGTTTAGTAAGTGAGAGTAGAGCTGTCAGGAATCTGTATAAGAGTCTACAATTGGAGAAATGAGTCATGTGAGGAGTAAAATAACCAGTGAATAGAAGGCGCTATCTCGATGGATAATGATTGTGAGTATAAGAGTAATCATTGTGGTATAAGAGTGAGGGTAAGTGTGTATAAGTAAGAACTAATATAGTCAATATAGGAAGAGTCGTTCATAATGTGTGCAATGTGAAGCAGAGTTGTCAGTGAGTATTAGTGAATATTTCAGTAAGGGACTGCGAGTATAAGTAGAATGGGATTGGGAGTGAGTCGAGACTGAGTTGAGTAGTTGTATAAATAGAAGTGTATGATTCGCTGGGTATATAAGCTAAGTGCTAATCAATTAATGAGAGATTGTACAGTTAAATGAGAAATAGTAAAGTCGTCACCGATTATAAGTGCAATGACTAATTGCATAAGTATATATGAAAAGCCAATGAGTGTAAAAGTGTGTAAGTATAAATGGAATTGAAAGCATGAGCTATCCAATGAGTTATAGGTATTAGTCAATATAGATAGATAGAAATTACGAATACTCAACGAATACTAGAGCGTATTATGAGTAAAGTAGGTAGTATAAGTGAAAATATGTAAGAATATCAAAGAAAAAGAAAATAGGCGCTAGGCATATATCTTATTCTCTCACTCTCATCCGCACTTCCTGCCCAACAAATTTCGGATGAAGCAAGATAAATATTATGTATTCCTATATATATATATTTCTATAGTTTTTTTTATTCAATTTTCATCAATCAATGCCTTTTTTTTCCGGCAGATACACATGGATGGGCGATAATATCAAATACCCGGCGGTGCTCAGCCAACGCTATCCGAAGGCGGGCGCACGCAATCCGAATGTGACCGTCAACGTGGTGAATCTGTCGGTGATCAAGTACATATTTCCCACACAGATCAAGCTGCCCGGGGATCTGGGCAACGGCAGCTATGTGGGCGGCCTGACCTGGGCGTCGCCCATCGATCTGTCCGTGACGATAACCAGCCGGGACCAGACCAAGGCGACGACTGTCATCTGCCGGGCACCGCACTTCCACTGCCAGGTGGTGCACACCGAGGTGACCATCAACGACGGCTGGGTGCTGCCCGCCGAGCAGCCGATCTTCTCGGCTCGCATCGCTGCCCAGATGCGCGGCAGCCAGCTGCGCCAGCTGCAGCTCCAGGAGCTGGCCAACGGCGATGCGGCCATGGACGACAGCCAGGCGAATGTGACCAACGGCCAGACCACGTACGAGATCTCCAACGGGGGCTATCTGCTGAAGCGGCTGCCCGTACGGGACGGCGAGCACGGTCACTACCGGCACGTGGTGTTCATATCGTCGCTGGACCGACGGCCCGTCCCACTGACCATGGGCCGGTTCGAGGTGACCGAAATCGTGGGCTGGGATGAGCAGCGCGAGATCGTTTATTTTATGGCTGCTCCTGAAAGGCGACCGGGCGAACGTCACCTCTACAAGATCAGCCTTAAACTAAACGTCACCGAAACGAATCGCACCTACATCACATCGACGCAGCCCACCTGCCTCACCTGCGACAACACGGAGTCCACCTATCGGCTGCATCGCGCCCGCAGCACTAACGCCGCCGCCTGGCAGCGCGGCGAGAAGTGGGAGGACATTGTGTCGCGCCTGGAGCCGGACGACTGCATCTACGACATACCCAAGAATTGTCTATACAATCGCGTCCAGTTCAGTCGCGACTATAGCTTCTACGTGCAGGAGTGCCTCGGACCGGAGTCGCCCAGCGTCTACCTGGTGGAGACGGCCAGCAACGAGAAGATCTTTGTACTAAATGCGGGCGATGTTCTGCGCCATCGTCTCACCCAGCTGGCCATACCGCAGACGCGCACCTTCAGCGTCGAGATACGCCATGGCTTCCATGCACAGGTGCGTCTCTATTTGCCGCCAGGTATGCGCGAGGAGGAGGAGGTCGCCTTTCCACTGATCCTACATGTGTAAGTCTCGATCTGCTTAGGAATGTCTATATGTCTATATATCTATAAATCTATATATCTATAAATCTATATATCTTTATCTATATCTATATATCTATATATCTATGTATCTATGTATCTATGTATCTATGTATCTATGTATCTATGTATCTATGTATCTATGTATCTATGTATCTATGTATCTATGTATCTATGTATCTATGTATCTATGTATCTATGTATCTATGTATCTATGTATCTATGTATCTATGTATCTATGTATCTATGTATCTATGTATCTATGTATCTATGTATCTATGTATCTATATATCTATACATCTATATATCTATATATCTATATATCTATATATCTATATATCTATGTATCTATATATCTATATCTATATATCTATACATCTATATATCTATATATCTATATATCTATATATCTATATATCTATATATCTATGTATCTATATATCTATGTATCTATATATCTATATATCTATACATCTATATATCTATGTATCTATATATCTATATATCTATATATCTATAGATCTATAAATCTATATATCTATACATCTATATATCTATATATCTATATATCTATGTATCTATATATCTATACATCTATATATCTATACATCTATATATCTATGTATCTATATATCTATAGATCTATAAATCTATATATCTATACATCTATATATCTATATATCTATATATCTATATATCTATATATCTATGTATCTATATATCTATACATCTATATATCTATACATCTATATATCTATGTATCTATATATCTATAAATCTATAAATCTTTAAATCTATATATGTATCTATGTATCTATATATCTATATATCTATATATCTATATATCTATATATCTATATATCTATATATTTATATATCTATATATCTATATATCTATATATCTATATCTATATATCTATACATCTATATATCTATATATCTATATATCTATATATCTATATATCTATATATCTATATATCTATATATCTATGTATCTATATATCTATAGATCTATATATCTATATATCTTTAAGTAAGGTTATAGCATCCTCCGGGTATAACGACATAAGTGACTCTTCTGTATCTATAAATCTGTAATTCCATAAATCTATATATTTGTATATCCATATACATATCTACATATCTATCTTTATATCAGTATATCTATATATTTATCTATCAGTATATCTCTACATCTGTATATCTATATAACGCTATCTACAACCGCCTCCTCTTATAGCGACGCTGCGCCTGGTTCACAGCTGGTCACGGAGCGCTTCCAGGTGGATTGGAATTGGTATCTGTGCAGCCAACGCAGCTTCATTGTGGCCCAAATCGATGGACGCGGCAGCGGCTATCAAGGTGAACTACTGCGCACCCAGGTGCATGGCAAGCTCGGCACCGTCGAGGTCGAAGATCAGCTCGGCGTACTCACGTAAGTCCCATGGGGCTGTCACAGCGCTCACCCACTGTTTGCCTAACCTGAGCTCGTTTCAGCTATTTGCGCGATAATCTCAAGTTCATCGATCCGTTGCGCATTTGCGCCTTTGGCTGGGGCTATGGCGGCTACGCCGCCTCCATGATGCTCATCGATGATTCGCAGCAGGTGCTCCAGTGCGCCGTTGCCATCAATCCGATCGTCAGCTTTGGCTATCATTGTGAGTATTGCCTGTCCTTAAATACCTTATCATCTCAACTCTGGCAGACCTCTAGTCTGATCACAATATCTTATAAATGTTATCAATCTTCTGTGTTGTCTACGTTATATCGTCCATTTACCAGATTCATTTTTCACGGAACGCTATATACCGCTGAAGGGCGACTATTTGCGCGCTTTGCAGGAGTCGGATCTGACCATGAAGGCGGGCAATATCAAAGGACGCAATCTGATGCTGATGCACGGCACAGCGGATACGCTGGTGCATCAGGAGCATACGCTGATGCTGGTGCGGGCATTGGTGGATCAGCAGGTGAAATTCCGTCATCAGGTGTATCCCGATGAGGATCATGCGATCACCCGATCGCTGAGCCACGTCTATAAGACCATGGAATGGTATTTCGATGAGTGCTTCGGCCCCGTCGATGACAACGAGTGGGACCCAACGGGTCTATTTGTGTTTAAACAATAATTAAGACCCCCCTACGATCCTTACGACGAGGATCCGCTGGCCAATCAGCTAATCGATATCGATCTCGATCCCGGCGAGCGCCACAATCAGACAACACCATCCACAACACCGCTCTCAGCTCTCGACGAGCTCGACAACAGTCTACAAGCACTCGACCTCATGACGTCATCGGCAATGACCCTTAGCAAAGTCTCCAACAAGCTCTGCAACTACAGCAGCAAACGCAAGCTCCAACAGGCCGAAACAACGTTGGCCAAAAAGATGCGCATCATTCACCATTAGCAAGTCCAGTACTAGAGAACTCTGTGTGCTGTATGAGAGTGTGTGAGTGAGTGTGTGTGTGGGTATGTATAAGAGTGTTTGTAGCAGGGTGTATGTATAAGTATGTGTGTATAAGAGTGCGTGTAGAAGAGTGCTTGCGGCAGGGTGTATGTATTAGTATGTATTAGTATGTGTGTATAAGAGTGCGTGTAGAAGAGTGATTGCGGCAGAGTGTTTGTATAAGAGTATAAGACATAAACACACACATATACGCACTCTCTTCTCGAGTGTTATACAGACGAGTAGAAGAGTGTGTCTCTAAGAGTGTGTGTGTATAAGAGTTTGTCTACGAGTGTGCTTGATTATGTATATGTGACTCCTCTCTATTCTCGCTTTCTTTTGAATGAGTGCATGACGTGGGCATTTTTAGTGTCTTTTGATTTCAAATATGCTTAGTATTTTGCGCGTGATTGGAAATTGTGTGATTGATGAGAATATACACGAAACAAAAAAATTCTTTTTTTTTTCAGTTGATGACTAGGTTTGGTTTTTGTTAAGTATTTTGTTAAATTCAAATTGTTAAATTTAAATGAGTAAAAGGACATTTTTAATGTCTGCTGATCAACAGCCAATCGACTTAGTATTTCTTTTTAGTATTATTGCGTGCTAGTGGGAAAATGTCTGATGTATTGAATGATTGCGGAAAACTTATCAAATTAAATGTTTTATGTTATTATATATTTTTATAGTATTTTTTCGAGTGTCACTTTGACCTTCCATAAATAAAATGTGCACAGTATTTTATTAGTATTTTTGCGTGTGTGTTCGAGTGTGTCTGATCGACTGAGTGTATGCGAAAAAAGTTGTCTTCAGTTCTCTTATGTCATCATTATTAAGGATTTATTTATTTATTATTTGTATTTTTCATTTTAGGAAACTCTTGTAGATAGTATTTTAAGTAAAATTAAAATACTACAACTATATATAAAGTATATGTCAATGTGTATATCTGTTCTCTCGACTGGGAGAGTTTACATTGTGAATTTTAAGCTTATCATCTAATAACGAATTACTAAATCCCACAGCTGCCATAGAAATAATGCGTCAATGATGATGCTTTTCTAAATTCTTGGATGAATTTTTCATTTATTCAATTAAACTCAAGTCCAATATAGTCCGGACGTATTGGAAGTATCCATAATATATAATTGAATATCGCAAAATAAATAGAAATAGAAGAGATCTATTATGTCTGCAAGGGTATTTAATCTTTGACTATATTTTATGGTTAGTATTTTTTTTTGAGTATTTTTTTATGGATGTATGCTGAGATGCGCGATAATTGGGCCAGCAAAAGAATTTTTGTAATGCACAGAAAAGCAAGGTGATTCATTTATGCGACTGATTATTAAAGAAACCAGAAAACATTATTGTGTTTTACATGATGATAAAGGAACGAATAAACAAAATAAATTGTTATTAACAATTTGATTGACATCGCTTGTCGTGGGGTCTATTGAAAAGTATATGGATATCGTAGGGGACATAATGTGGAACTAAATTGGATGCTGCATTAGCATTAGCATTTGACATTTTCAGATTAGCTGTAGATTATACGATAGTACAGATATATACAGTGATATATACATACATATGTATGTATGTATATATTTATGTATGGTATCTTTGTTTAATCGTTGATGTCTATGAAGTTATGATTGCATGTGTGTACGTGTTTGTATGTGGGTGTGCTTGTGTGTGTGTGTGTGTGTGTGTGCGTGTGCCTGTGTGTATGTGTACGTGTCTATGTATGTCTGTCTTGTGGTTTAAAGATTGGTTTAGAATAATAGCTATGCTAATACATATATATATAGCAAACATATGTACACATTATATACATACATATATAGTATATATACATATATGTAGTATATATACATATGTATATAAATATATATATTTGACTGAATGTTATTTTTTGTATATATTAATAATATTATAATTAATATTTTAAACAGCAACAACACAAACAACATCATTATTTTATGTCCAACTTGTATGTAAAAAAAAAAAAAATTAATAAATTAATAAGAAACTTAAATGTAGTTGAATGCGTTCAAAGCCCAATGAAGAAAAATACAATTTTCGGTGCTACCGACTGCATAATACTCGTTCACGGTATATAAGCAGATAAATTTGTCACAAAAATGCCGAGTTTAGCCATCTGTCTCCGGGACGGATCAAAAATCCTGGTAAAAATAACTGTTTTTTTTTTTATTCGATTTGGCCCGCTCTTTTTAAGAATAACTACAAACTATAAAGCTGCTATGTATATTTTATCCAGAAGCGACAGCAGCCAAACTATACGCACAGTCGATCAGACATCAAGGAACCAGTATACCCTTCTATCACAACGTGAACGGGTATTCGAATAAATGCTTTCTTATTAAATGTTAAAATGCGTGTTAAAAAAAAATGAAAATATAAATGAATTCATTAATTTATAAATTTGATAGTCGCTAAAAAGCGACTATATTCATATATATACATATATATAAGTCCTGTGCTAAGCCAAATATGGAATAATAATAAAAAAAAATTTAAAAACAACTTCCGAAATATGCCATGGACTATAATTACCAATAAACTGTTTTTTTTTTTTTTTAGGTAATCGTAATTCTTAAGTAAAAATAAATAAAAAATAAATAAAACAATATTCCAATTGTCAATGCTAGAGCATTACAAGCGCTAGCATGAATTAAAAAAAAAAATTTAATAATAATAAACCGTTAAGCGAAGCTTGGGCCAAAACACGAAGAAGGTCAAAACTAAGAGGCAGAAAAATTCAATATATGATGTCCTCGATTAGCAAGTATAGTAAATAACATCATTAGATGAAGGATCTGTGTGCTATATAGAAAAACAGAAGCCCAACAAAAAAACGAAAAATAATAAGAAGAGTAAAAATAAAAAGACAAAAAAGGAGAGAAAACTTTTTTTTTAGATTTTTTTACCATTAACTTTAATAACCCTAAACGAAACAACTAAGTAAATTATATATACATATATACATAGGTGTTGAATGTTGCGTCAATAAGCCCCTGAAAGTGGCTAAGTTCTATTGTAGGGTCTAAGCCCAAGAATGAAAAAAAAAAAATGAAAACAAACAAACAATAATAGGTAAATCTGAAAAGGAAAATAATAGTCAGGCTTTAAATGTTGTACACAGATTTCAGTCGGGAGCATCATAAAAAGAACTTTTAAATTCTAACTTAACACAAACATATATAAGAACTTATAAGCCCAAACAACTCTGTATGTAATAATTGTTGAGAATGCCGCTCTTAATAAATGTTTAGAAAACGAAAAACTAAAAAAAAAAATAAAAACATAAACGAAACATAGAAATACATATTTATAAATGTTTAAGAAACGCAATTGAAATAAAAATGAATAAATATATATACATATAGACAAAACATCTATGTATTACATATAGAGAAGTACATTGCGCATTTTATGTAATTTCCAAAAATAGTCTACTTAAGAAACAAACTAATGCAAAACAAAAACAAACAAAAAACAGAAATCAATTCAAACTAAATGACCAAATAAACAAATTAGAAAAATACTTTATGTTGTCATCTCCAATGACACGGCGTAACGAAGTTTTTTGGTTTCAAGACAACAATTAAAGGTATAACAATAAAAAATTATAAAATCGTAGCCTGTCTGTGTGTACTTAATTTTTAATTGGAAAACAAAAAAGGTTATATGTAACTAATTCGAACACTTAAAGAAGAGCTAACCAAGCTAATAAATTGCGAAAATCGAAAACAATAAATACAAATGATGTTTTTTTGTGCATGCAACATAATCAAAAATCAAACTGAATTTTAACTTGTTGGGAATTGTGAATTCAATAAAAATAAATTGAGTTTTTTAAATTTTCAAATAGTAATCGCTTAGTTATCGGACAAGAGCTACATGTCTGCTCCGGCATATATCGATAGCTCGTGCACAAATATCGTTAACATCGATAAGAACAAGGTTGCACTATCGTTGTATATTGTCAATCTCTAATACTGCGTAGCCGTCGCGTGTTCGTAGATAAATTGCAATTTCGCTGGCGTTTTTTAATTTATTTAAAAACGCAAATTTAACAATTCCAAAAGTCACTGAACAAACAGTGCATATTGAGTGTAATCAACTAGCAAACATATCTGCAGCTGAATGCAAATTCAAACGGTAATAAGCGATTCTCGAAAGAACTATTTCGTGCGTGTGTATGTATGTGTGAGTGTGTATATGTGCATAAAAGGCATAGCAACCAGACAAGCGGACGTTCCCAATGCACGAAAGCACTAAATTGTGCTTATAAGGATTGCCACAAATGCTGCAAGCGCACAGCAATTGCATGAATCGCTTGTTAAAGATAACAAATGAATCTTGGGGCGGGTAATTTTTTTTTTTTTTTTTCTTTGCTTTTTCATCCAAATTTAGTCAAAGATTCATTTAATTGAACACTAAAACTTTTAATCGCACTGAATCGTTGTTTTAGTGAACATGTGCATGTATTTGTGTGTACTAGTAGTGCGTGTGTGTGCTAAACTTGAAATACAACGCAAACGCAACGAGAACAAACTCGTCAAGGTAAAGAAAAAATGTGTGTGAAAAATTCCAACGGAATTACGCGAGAAGCTATTCGGAGGCAGGAAAGAAGTTAAATCAGATTCTCTTTGAGTGTATGTATTCACATACATACATATGTGTGACGTCGATTGCGTATTGCTCTCATTGTATATGTTGTATGTATGTACATGCGTCCGCGTGTGTGTATGTGCAAGTTGCATTAGTAGTAGTATCAGTAGTAGTGTAGTTTTGGGCGGAGGCCAGAGGGTGGCTGTGGTATAGCTCCATACGCACTATTTTTGGGAGGGGTGACAATTTGTCTAATCTGATTATGTATTATCAAAAACAGTCTTTATTTTTTTTGTATTTATCACTAATTGCGGGCAGTTGCATAAATTAAATGTTTACAAGCCTGTCAGTTGTCGACTTTGCGCAGTACTTTAAAATGATTTAAAATCAGGTGGCAACGCCGACCTACATTTGCCCATAGCGCAATTTAGCAACATCTGCTCTTGCCGGGTACAATTCAAATCAGTTTTCACGACACAATGTCACGAATAAAGTCAATGCAGAGGCAATAGTTTTGTGCAGCACAAAACGATTGATCAAATATTTACATTTGTTATTTGGCCTCATTGAGGCTTTTGCCGCAGTTAAAATAAAAATCTACCCGTTTGGTGAACATTCAAATTTCGAATTTGAAAGTAACACAAAATAATCGATGTCATATGATGGGTATCGATATTTACGATAGCTCATCCCTGCATGCGGCAGCGCTGGAGTAAAGCAGTAGGAGCTGCTCTGAATATTACACATCGCGGATAAAAAAATGTTTTAAACAATTCAAAACTAAAATATTGTATAATATTTGTGCTGACAGTGCAGAACTCTTGAACACAATCGGTCAACATATTTATTTTTTTAATATTCTCATTTACAATACACATTTGTCAAAATGAACATCATCGTGTTCCCTGTCTCCTACCCCTCAAAAAGCCGAAAGTGTTAATTAGCCAAATTCTGTATATATATACATACGTATGTGCATAAATGTACATATAAATATATGTATATATATATTGATGTTTATGTGTGTGTGTGTGTGTGTATGCATGTCGTAAAGAATTGCATATGGCTGTGTTTTTGTCAAATTAAACGTTGACACTGCTGCAACTAAGATATTTTGACTGGTAAATATAACGGTTGTCGCGTGCGTTAATATAATGTGAAATGTGCGTATGAATTTGCGTGATTTTGTAATAAAAGTGGACTAGTAGTGCAAACGTACAAACGTGTGCTTAAACATAAAAAAATACACACGATTAACAATTAATTTTTCTTATATATAATTTTGATTTATTTAGTTTTTAATTTTTTGCATAATCAACACTTTAATGTACATACATGTGCGCGCTATTTGCATTGCCCGCGCTCCGGCACCCACGCCATAAGCCACCTGTACGCCCTTGCTCACAAACATACACACACGCAACGAGCGCGCACACGCATACATAGACACGCTCGTGCACACAGCTAAACGATGTGATTTGCGGTAGTCTCGTGAGCATTGCTTGCTCGCTTGCTAAAGCGATAACGAAAACGCGTGCATGTACATATGTATGCGTACGTACATACATACATATATATATATATATATATATATATATATATATATATATATAAACATACATATGTATGTTTGTATTTTACTGTCTTCTTTGGCCCATTTGGCTCTGCTTCTTGTCGATTTCGGCTAGTGCTAAGCGCATTTGTACTCTGCAAAGAAGAATGAAAAAATGTGCATAAAAACGAATTGCTGAGGCGCCGCCGCCGTCGCCGGTGTTGCTCTCTACGCTTCAGCTGCATTTGGCTTGCAGCTGCTGCGGCTGCTGCAGTGGCGGAGGCGGCGCCAATGAATTTCTATTTGTAGGAAAATAGCGCATAATTTGCAATGCAATTGTTTGCGCTTTCTATTTAGTTAAATCCACTCTTGATAACACATGCGATCATTGGGCGTAGGTGTGTGTGGGTGTATACATACGGTCCAATGAGATCGACCATTCCTGACGTCACAAGTCCATTAATGATGCATGATCTCTCTCTCTCTCTCTATTCTCTTTTGGGGGAAACAGAGATAGCCCGTTAGACAGTGAATGTGTGTTGTCATGCATGTGTGCGTGCTGAACAATGATTTCTATGAGGTGGCAACGCTGCGTCAATGTCTTAATGCAAAATTAAATGCTGGAATCGATTCATATGTACATATATATTTGGCAAATTTACTTTACTGACACAGCACATACAATATATTGAACGTTTTCTTTAATTGCAGTTGCAGACGCTTGAGACGAAATATCAGGGCGTAGCCTTATCAAGCAAACAAGTTGCCAATTTAAAAAGTGAGTAAGTTGCACATTTGGTGGGACTGTTATGAAAACCGTCAGAGATTAGACGGACAAGCTTTGCTTAGTTGCTCACAGGCAGCACAACTGCTATAACTACAACTACAACTATAACATCATTAACAACAACAACGACTCCGCCTTGCACCACACCGCTGTGAACGAACGCCGATGCTGCGCCAGAGCAACAGCTGGAGACATAGTCAGAGCCAGAGCCAGAGCCAGAGTCAGAGCTAGAGGCAATTGCAGATGCAGATGCATTCGCAGTCTGTCTAAGTACGCGTCGCTCGACACAACAGAGCTCCGCAACAACAGCACCAGCAGCAGCAACGGCAGGAACAGGAACAGCGGCGGCGTCGGTCGATCTACACTTGAACATCAATATATCGATCTATCTATATATATAAATATATATAGACACATTCAGATATACACATCCATACAGACGTACATTTAAAAACACACACCGACAGTGACATAGTGATAGGGTGATAGAGGTCTTTAGGTTGAGTGAGTGTGTGAGAGAAAAAAGTACGAGAGTGTGTGTGTGTGCGAAAGAGAGAGAGAGAGATACAGAGAAATCAGAAGGAGCGTAAACGCTGCCCAGCACACAAAACGCCCATTTGAATGGATCCGTGTGTTGGCTGGTTTCAGGAGGAACAGGAGGGACCAGCGCTGCGCACATGGTTAAAGATTTGGGAAACGAGTTCCCAGGAAATGGGTCCACTTCTAGAGCAACAGCTTCAGCAGAGCAACAACAATAACAACAGCAGCAACAACGGAAACAACACCAGCAACAACACCGGCAACACCACCAACAACAACACCAATAACAGCAGCAGCAGTACTAGTAGCAATAACAGCAGCAGCAGCAACTGCAGCAACACCAACGCAACATCTAGGATTGTTAACAACGATTCTACGATCAGTCTGCGCGATCCCGACTCATTACAAATTCTTCTTCAGCAGTTGAACGAGCAGCCAGCACGACACGGGAACAACAACAACAACAACAACAATAGCAGCAGCAGCATTAACGGAGGCAAAAGCTCTAGCAACACGTCCATCGATTCAACATCGAACAACGACAATAACTCACCAGCGAGTAATAGCAGTAGCAGCAGTAGCAGCATCAGCGCCAGCGCGAACAGTAGCAACGTGTCACCTGCAGCAACAGGCACTGCAGCAACAACGTCAGCAACATCAACAGCAACGGCTGCTGTGAGCAGTACAACGACGCCGGTCGGTGGTGATAGTACTACCGTTACCTCCACCACAACCACTAGCAGCAGCAACAGCAGCAGCAACACCACAACCAGTAGCACCACCGTGACCACAAACACGAATAGCAACAGCAGCAGCAGCCGAAGCAGCAGCACCAATTTTATAGCCAATCCCGCGTCAAAGGTGCCGCTGCACGAGCGCGCCAACACCTATTACAATCCTTCGCGCAGGAAACGCGTCGTGGACAACAAATCGAGCACTCTGAATCTGACCAAGCACGCCGACATGATTGCCAAATACAAGGGCTGCCCGTGGCGTGTGCGCGACTATCAGTATGGCAAGGGTATCATTGGACTGCACGAGGAGATCGATCATTTCTATAATTATGTCCTGCCCACGGCCTGCGAGCATGCCATACGCAACGAAGTGGTCAAGCGCATCGAATCCGTTGTCCATTCCATATGGCCGCAGGCCGTGGTCGAAATTTTTGGTTCCTTTCGCACCGGCCTCTTTCTGCCCACCTCCGACATTGATCTCGTGGTACTAGGTAAGCTAACGAAGAGATTTAAAACTAGAACTAATAATCTCATTTAACTAATCCAACTAATCAATGTATTTATTTGGTTCCTAAACGACATTCATTTAATAATAGGGATATGCATTAGATCTTACAGTGCCTATTTTCGTATGACTATTTTTACCATTTAAACACACATGTATATGTATCCAGATGGTAAAAATAGTCATACAAAAATAAATACTCTATATATGACTAACACTATTAATTTGGGTTTCATTCCACAGAGAACTTAGGACAATGGGCACAATGCAATTCTCTTAAGCTTTAGCTTGACTTTTACTTTTATATATTCGAAATGGTTTAGCAAGACTCATCGATGGTAATGGCTTTCTGAGTCGATATAGGTATGTAGGTCTGTCTGCTTTGTAATCCCTAAAAGCTGGAGACGTGCAATGAAGTTCCTGTTTACTAATTGCGCAACGAATTTATCACTTATCAATTAGTCATGCCATTACTCAATTTTCTATAATTATCGAAAACTTAATGTGGGTTTTCAAGTGCAACTTGAAAACTTTCAAATTTTCGGTCTAATTTAGGTGGGATGATAAGTCTCGATAAATCATCCATTAGCCTATTAGTCGATATGGGATTTTAAGCTTAACTTGAATACCACTAAAGCTAAAGCTTTCAACATTGCTGTGTAAATTCCTCGCATGAGTACACTGAATTGTTACATTTTGGAATTTTGATACCTTCCCCTTCCTGGATTGATTGAAAGAAGAAAGCTGCGGGTAACCCTACACAGAGTACCTACTAGTCGGGCACTCCCGACTAGCGCGCACTTGATGTTTATATCGCTTGGAACGACTGTTTACATCTACTTCAATGGCTTATTAATAAGTTAACTTTTCTTTTATTCTTCTTTTCCTCTCTCTCTCTCTCCCTTTTTCTCTCTCACTTTCACTCTCACTCTCATTCTTTGTCTACATCGCCTCGCCCTCCCATCTTTCCTGTTGCCCCATTTGTTGCATTTATTTTACAGGCCTTTGGGAGAAGCTACCGCTGCGCACTCTTGAATTTGAGCTGGTTGCGCGCGGCATCGCCGAGGCGTGTACGGTCCGTGTGCTTGACAAGGCGTCCGTTCCGATCATCAAGCTGACGGACCGGGAGACACAGGTGAAGGTCGACATATCGTTCAATATGCAATCGGGCGTGCAATCAGCAGAGCTGATAAAACAGTTTAAGCGCGACTATCCGGTGTTGGGGAAGCTGGTCCTGGTGCTAAAGCAGTTCCTACTGCTGCGCGATCTCAACGAGGTGTTCACCGGCGGCATCTCATCGTACTCACTGATACTCATGTGTATTAGCTTCCTGCAACTGCATCCGCGTGGCATATACCATGACACGACGAATCTGGGTGTGCTGCTGCTCGAGTTCTTTGAGCTGTACGGACAGAGCTTTAACTACATTAATATTGGTATTTCGATTAAGAACGGCGGCCGCTACATGCCCAAGGACGAACTGCAGCGGGACATGGTCGATGGCCACAGGCCTTCACTGCTCTGCATTGAGGATCCACTGACGCCCGGCAACGATATCGGACGCAGCAGCTACGGTGCCCTCCATGTGCGTCAGGCCTTCCGATGTGCTTTCAGTGTGATCAATAATGCTGTGAGCGAATCCAATCTCTGGGGTAACGATGTGCGTGAGACGTCCATATTGGGTGAGTGTTGGATAAATGCTATTCTATGGAAATGTTTATGCTATTATTGATATGTCCGTAGGTCGGATAATTCACATTACCGATGACGTCATTGACTATCGCGAATGGATACGCGAGAACTTTGAATATCTAACGGCCATGGATCCAATGTCGTCGCTGCCCACCTACGCCAACGGCGCTGCCAAGTATGTGATCTTGCCATCTGGCACCGTGGTGCATCAGATATACCATCCGGTGCTGCAGCCGCACGCGTTGACGCAGACATATCATACGGCAGCTGTGGCGGCAGTGGCAGCGGCTGCCCAACAGCAGCAGCAGCACCAGCAACAGCACCAACAACACCAGCAGCAACAGCAACAACAGCAGCAGCAACAGCAGCAGCAGCAGCAACAGCAACATCAGCTGCAGCCGCAGGGCCAGCTGGTTGGCAATCTGAACAACATGTCGGCGCTGCGTCATCGGCGAGGCAGCACCTCGTCCGCGGAGGACAGCGAGGACAGCAAAGACTGCGAGGTTGGCGACCGGGATAGAGAGTCGCTGACTGGTATTGGGATTGGGCAGCAGGCAATGGAAATAATTGACATAACCGCCTCTCCGCCGAATGGACTGGATGTGACAGCGATGCCAGTGACCGTGCCCAAGCCGATTATGGTGGCGATCAGCAATAGCTCGTTGTCGGGCTCGTCGGTAATGCACACACCTACACGCATAGATACATGATGAATGGCTGCCGGCCTCATGCAGCAGCAGCAGCAGCACCAGCAGCAGCAGCAGCAGCAGGTCGTCGGCTGTGCCATGCTGGCCGCAATTGCTCCCAATTCAAATATCGCAACGCCACGTGCCCAATTGTTGTTGCGCACCAACGGTGGCGGCGTCGTCGCCGCCGGAGCAGCAACTGCGGCCAGCATGCCAGCCAAGCCACAGGGCCAGCCAAGTCAACATACATGTATATCTTCTTCACAACTACAACAGCCAGACGTGGAGCAGCTACGAGATGCCCCGGTGGAAGTACTGGAGGATCACGCAGTAAACCAAAGCCATGTCTACACCACTACCAACAGCACCACAACCAGCCACGTCCAAGCCATCTGCAGCAGCAAGCCCATCAGCAGCAATATCATTAGCAGCACCAGCACCATCACCAGCAGCAGCAGCAGCAGCAGCAGTGGTGGTGGCGGCGGCGGCAACAGCAGCACTGTAACGCGAAACTATGGCCAACAGTCGGTGGGTCAGCGCAGTCACAACAATTCGTATTACCGCCAGCCGCTCTATGTGCCACCGCCGATGCAGCAACAGCAACAGCAGCAGCAGCAGCAACAACAACTGACCAAGACCATTTCCAATCTGCAGCAGAGCACCTACAATAGCCATCATGTCCACCAGCAGCAACGGCCGCAGCATCTGCGACTGTCCAGCAACAATAGTAATAGTGTTAATAGTGGCAGCAGTACCTTTCAGCAGCATCATCATCCACTCCATCAGCAACAGCATCATCATCAGCAACAGCAGCTTCATCTCCATCAGCAGCAACTGCAGCAGCAGCAGCAGCAACAGCAGCAGCAGCAGCATCGTAGGCATTTTCAAACAGGCGTATCTAAAGCGGTAGGTTCGGCCACAGTATCAGCATCCTCCTGCACAACAGCTGGCGCCGCACCGATCGTGCTTAGCTGTAATAGCAGCAGCAGCAGCAGCAACAGCAGCAACAGCAGCAGCCATAGCGGCGGCCACAGCCGCTTGCAGCAAATGCGCGATACGCGCCTGGTTAACTCATCCTCCTCAATCATTTCCATATCGTCTGAATCCTCAGTTGGCAGTTCCAGTTCGTCGCCCCGTTCCCCACGCTGCGCTTCTGGTGGTGAATCAGCTGACTCGGCTTCCGGCCAGGTGGCCACTGCAGACGATCGCTAAGGAGGATGCACAAATGCAATTCTAATATTCCAAAGCTCTGGTTCAGGCAAGCAAGCGAAGTGAGAGTAGTAGAAACAGATATTTATTTAGTACAGGCGAGTAGAGTCAAGTCGAGACGAATTGAGATAACAGAGACAGAAAAACAGATGGAAAGAGTGAGGTAGCGAGAGATGGCAATAGTCCGTCATGTGCATTAATCTACAAATAGCTGCGTGCGACAAGAATATTATGATAGCGACTATGATTATAATTATTTTCTCTCTTATATATCAATATTTTTTTTTTTCTCTATAGTTTGAATAGCAGACTCACATTCGCATTCACAATCATTCATTTATTCAAAACTTTAGTTATATATCTGTAGATATATATATGTGTATGTATATGTATATAAATATATATATATATATGCATGTGTATGTATATGTACATATACATATATATATATATATGTATGTATATGTGCATATAGCCATGTATACGTATACATAATATTTATTGATGTATATGTAATTGCTTGTAGACATATCGCCAATGTACGCGTATGTGTAAGTGTATATATATGTATACATATTTCATATATACATATATATATATATACTTCTTTTAGTAGCAATTTTGCATTTCAAGATTCTTAATGAATATAATAAATTATATACTCAACCCAAAATCCCCTCCAAAAAAAAAAAAAAAAATACAAAAAATACAAAAAAAAAAAAAAAAAAACAAAGAAAGAAAAGCAACAAAAAAAATAGATATATCTTAACTAATGGAAATAAGAGAAGAAAAGCGCCATACACCCATATATATATACATATATATATATATACCTATATGTATATTTGAAAATTAATGTAACTATAGCTCTCTCGCATAGAAAAAAGATTACAAACAATCCTAAAAAAAAAAATATTTAAATACATTCGAACCATTAACAATGGATGTATTTTACGTGTATTGCTGTCTCGCTTGCGCCTTTAACACACATACTCACAAACATCAACTTTCCTAAATATATATATATACATATATGTATATATATTATACAGCTAGTTAACTTGACACTTTTCCCTATTCGTGCGCTAGTTGGTATTTCATTTTGTTTTTAAAATAAATATGAAAAAAACCACTAAAAAAAAAAATTAATAAATTATAAAATTAAAAAAAATATATATATGTATATGAGTAAAAAAAAATTAATACATGATGTAAGATTATGTGAAGCGCAATGTGAAGTATGAAATTTAAGTACGTATATATACATACACACACATATATATGAAAATATTTATATATATATAAATATGAAATATTATTTTAATAACAAGAAATGTATAGGATTATATAGTTATAAGACAACTAGGTGTTTTATTTTATTTTTTTTTTATATATATACATATATGTATATGTATACATAAATATATATATATATATATATATATATATATATATTGTTTCCCTAGTTATAAAACTAAACTTTTTTTTTGTAATGAATTACTTTGCTTATATAGCTTAAGAGTGCTGCATTCACAGGCTCGAATGAACCGAAAACAGAAAATTCGCGAAAAGAAAATGTTTAACAGAAAAATCGAAACGAAAGCAAGAAATCAAGCAGCAGCAAAACCACGCGCAAAAATCACGCTAATATTATTAAGTGAAATTGCGCGGCAAGGAAGAGGAAAGAAGAGAAGAAGGAAATCCCTAAGCAATGAGAGAAAAGAAGAAAGTTAATATAAACATAAAGAAAATTTAATATTATTATATGCATAGATCTTATAGAAACTAGTAGCATTATGTAATTTCTATAGGCTCCAGAAAAAGGAGAGAGAAAAAAAAAAACAAACAAACAAAAGCAAAAACAAAAAAAAATGTAATAAGCTGCATCTTTTTATTAATGCCTGAATGTTTTTATTGTCATTATTATTACTATTATTATTATTATTATCATTATTATTATCATTATTGAATATCCCTATTATGATTATTATATTTAAAGGCTCTGCACATAAAACAAAAATTGTAAAGACACATTGCGAATGCGATGTGTTTCAAAGCAAAACAAAAAAAAGAAAACAAAACGAGATAAAACCAAACAAAAAAGAAAAACCGACAAACCAACAACAAAAAACTGTAATATTATTCATTATCATATACTTACTATATGCATATATGCAATTCCTGCCATTTATTAGTGTACATATTATATACATACATATATCTATATTCACATATATACATATGTGTATGGATATATGATTTCGTTTTGTTAGTTTATTCCGGCAAAGGATGCTCCCATTGGTCCCAGATCTTCTTCAATTCCCCTTTATTTAAGTCTTAAATCTTAAACGTACTGCCATTTTGAGAGAGGTTTTTAAAATCGAAAAAAAAGAAACAAGAAAAAACATTTAGACTTTGTATATGTATAACATTTAGGCTGTTCTTTCCTTTATTAATTATTATTTTTTTTTTTTTTGTAAGAGTTAAGAAATCAGAAATCTGTGTAGATATGGCAGCCTTATGCGTCGTCCTTGTGTGCGCCAGTGTTGGCTAAGTTTTCTCGACTATCAACTGCAAAATTGAAGAATTCCCCTCCCCTCCCCTTCCCTGCCACAAACAAGCACAATCATCAATCTCGTTAGCAGCTGAGAGAGAATGAGAAAGAGAGAGCGATAGAGTGAGTAGGAGAAAAAGCTTGCAATTCGGCAGCTGCCTTGAAGCCCACCTTACACCTATACAGACACACACTCACACACACAGACGCTTGCATGCTGTATGCTCGCACGCACGCACACCAATACATGAATGTGCATATGCATAGTAGGAGGATGAACAAATGTTAAAATGTCGAAAGTAAAGCCAATAAGAATTATTAAATTTATGCACTCATCTGTTGAATACATATATATGTATGTATATATATATATAAATAAAGTGTAGGTAATATATGAACTAATTGATAAATATGCAAACAAACGTACATACATACATACAGATGTACAAACAAACACACATATGACTGCAGTTGTGCGTGCGTGTGTAAAACAGTTACAAAAAGAAAACAAGAATATTAGGTTAGGCTTAAGCTCTAAGACTTACAACCCAACACACACACACAGATATATAGTATGTATATATGTATATGCATATGTATGTTTGTAGCACACACACATACAGTCAGACACTGACAGGACGCATACTAGTTAAACAAGATTAAATATTAGTGTTGAGGTTATGAAGTAAATTTTCCAATATCCGATCACTGTTTGCCTAGCCAAGTAAGTTGTAACGTGTAAAAGTCTTTTTTTTTATATACATATATCTATCTATATAAAATAGTATTGTATTTAGTTTGTGTATTTTTCAAAGTGCATATATGTATGTATGTGTGTGTGCATATGTATATCGATGTACAGCTATCGACTACATCGATTGTTACTCACGATATGCATATGTACATATGTAGCCAATTCTTAAAAGACGAGCTGCGAGGATACGATAACTATGTATATCTATATATGTACGTATGTATGGTAAAAAATTTATAGTCATTTAAGATGAATTCGTAACAAATTTATTATATGCATAAAACGTAAAATCAACTGATGTGTAATGTATACCTAGCAAATTGATGCGTAAGACGAATAACGATCATTATGTGAATGATTATAATGATAATGATGAAGTGACAGCCGTTGCATTAGCAACCGCCTAATAAATGCCGTGTTCTATGCACGCAAAAAAAAAACAAACAAACAAAGGCAAATACAAAACATGAACTTAGAAATATATATGTATGTATGTATGGTATGCGTATGTTATGTATGTATGCCTCTGCTCGACGCTTCACCACTTGATGTAGGTGAACTTGAAGGTTTTGGGATCGCTAGCCTCGCACACATACAGCATCAGGATTTTGCAGTGGGCATCGTTGATCAGCTCCCGTGTGCTGAACATGTGGACACAGTTCTCGTTGCCGCCGTAATTGTCGGGCATCTGTTTGGGCCCGTTCCAGGGGGCGTAGGTCATGGGGCGGCCCGTCGAGAGCCAGTAGAAGGCGCCCTCGGTGCCGAGATCGTTGCCAGAGATCCAGAAGTAGTCGCTGTTCTTGAAGCCCTTCGCCTTGATGTGCTTGACCAGGGCCTCCATTTCCGGCTTGTCCTCAATGGAGGCCAGGTGGGCGTTCATCATCCGGCAGGAGGCCGCTGCCTGGAACCAGTTCACCTTGTTCATCGGCTCGATATAATAATAGTTATCGCCGATCCGGACAAACGGTGTTGTGTCAATGTCCGAGGGTATGCCTATCGATCGTTGAACGACAAAAAGAAAATTTAAACTTACAAATGCGAATCGGAATCAGGACTGGATGAGGAAATAACCGTTAGCTAACCATTGTAGACCTCGGTGCGATAATTGGTGAATATATTGACATCCGGCAGGTATGTGAATGCTGGCGCCACCAGGCTGGACAGGATTATCACACACAACATGATGAAACACTTTTCGCTTTCGGACTGCATCCTGGCCAATTCAAGCTCGATCTATTTGGCTAACGCTGAGCAACTGTCGGTAACGCCAGTCGGCATTGGGCTTTTATGCGCTACCTGCCCAATATCGTGCGCCATTCCAGGCTGCCAATCTCGGTCTGCGACGGCACCTGCATTGCACAAAGCAGCTGCATAAACAATTCCACAGAAATGCAACCATCGCAAAAATATGTGATCTATCACGAGCTTTACCTAGATCTGGCTATTTAAATGTAACTCTAGCTCTGTTTGTTTACATCGAATCCATTGGAATTGATGAATTCAGGGTAAACTAAAAATTCCCATTTTCAAATACGGAATGCCGAGTATAACGGATTTGTAATATTTCATGTTACAGTCTGAAAGAGGCGTGGCAGACCATATATAGTCTATCTAGGTACGGATCGCTTTATGGAGATTCTTGCTCAATAGGATGAATCAAGTTCGTCTGTCCGTCTTATATTTCTGTATATCATTGTCATTTGAATAGTTAGATCGATAATAATCGATTTAGTTTGGCTTCGATGTTTCATATTTCATACCCCGCTTTCTAATCGTGGAGAACTGTAGCAAATGGATATATTGGTAGAGCATTTAATTGAATATTATTTTAATGTTATTATTATTTAAATTAAATTTGGAAATTCCAACAAGAACAAAAGCTATTAAACGAATTATGTCCCATCGTAAAGCCCAAGCAAGGCCATGATATGAATAGAAGCTCTGCGAAAGGGTTAGGGTATCCCTTAGTCGGACTCCCTCCATTAGAGCGCGTGTTGCATATACATATGTACATTTTCGTGGATTCACTTGCTAAGCCTCATATTTACGGCATATTTTATTTCAAGCAATTCTTCTACTTCCATAAAAATACCCTGTAAATTGGATCTATAGAGCGGTATACCATAAATCTATATCATTTTTACGTACATATATAAGAGCGGCACTAGTGCTTCTAATATATTTTTGTATTACATTTAACTAGCTGCTTCAGCTCTTCTTCTTGCTAATTCAATATTCAGCTAAGACTTGATTGTTTGATATTTTTTTATTGTGGTGAATATCTTTTCGTATCAATTCGTTCAAGAACGTGTTCTCGAACATCGCGAACTGGCAAAGTCTAATTTTCAGGCAAACAAACAACAATTGTTAGGCCAGAGGCGCAGCTCGCAAAAGCGACAAGCGTGTGATTTGTTCGGAAAGAGTTGACTGGCTGGTTTCGCTTCCCAGTCGATCAGAAAACAACAAACGGCGCAGGCGCCTAGCGCTAGCCAGTCAGAAGCGAGGCCTGGAGAAGAGCAGCAGCACCAGCACCAGCAGCAGCACCAGCAGCAGCAGCAGCGGCAGAAGAAGAAAGTGAACGCCAGAAAAACGAAAAACGAGGAGAAAATGCCAAACACTTTGTTGTTGCTCCTATTGGGCCTCGCGATGGCGACACCTAGCGGCGCTGCGGGTAAGCTACAAAATTTCACTTTCACAAAAATCCCATTTGCTAAAAGTCCCATTTGATCATCTATAAATTGTTTACCTTTGCACTGATAGCGGCTCAGCCTGCCATTCGACCACAGTCGCAGCGCGGCATCATCTTTCCCAAGGAAACCTTTGACGAATGCTTTCTCGATGGAGACCAACAACTGCCAGGAAGCTGCAAACTGCTGCAGGATTGCCCCGCTGCCCTAAAGCAAACAATACCCAAGACCTGCTACTTTGTCAAATTCGATCAGTACGTGTGCTGTGCCTCCAACTCTAGCCAACCCGACGATGACTCACAGGTGACGCCAACAACACTAAAGCCGCCCCTAGAACGGAAGAGCGGCAAAGGTGCGTAGGACAGAGATGCATCCATAATCAGTTGCTGACAAGCGATGATTCGTCTCTTACAGTTTGCGAGGAATATAATTTCTTCGTCGCCTCCGTTGTGGGTGGCCGTCTGACCAAACCCCGAGAGTTTCCGTTTATGGCCGCCCTCGGCTGGCGCTCCAACTTCGATCAAAGCATTTACTATCGCTGTGGCGGCAGTCTCATAGCGCCCACATTCGTGCTCACAGCGGCGCACTGCATCGACTTTGGCGGACAGAGACCCGTAACGGTGCGACTGGGCGGCGATAATCTGACCCTTAGCATGGATGCAGTTCCAGAAGATCATCGGATCCGACGCATTTATATCCATCCCGGCTACAACGAGAATACCGCCTATAATGATATTGCGCTGCTGGAGCTGGAAAGGCAAGTGTCGCCCATTCTGCGTCCCGTCTGTCTCTGGCAGGATGCGAAGTTGGCCAAGAAGGATCTGATTGCCGTTGGCTACGGACAGATTAGCTTTGCGGGTCTCTCCTCGTCGCAGTTGCTCAAGGTGGATCTACAGCACATCAGCAACGACCAGTGCCAAGGATACTACTCACGCGAACAGCTATCCAAGGGCCTGGCTGCCAGCCAAGTGTGTGCCGGCGACTTGAGCGGCAAGGCTGACACCTGCCAGGGTGACTCCGGTGGGCCGCTGGTCCTGAGGCTTAATGACAGTACATGGTATCTGGTGGGCATCACGTCGTTGGGCCAGGGCTGTGCCATCGGCCCGCCCAGCATCTATACGCGCGTCTCTAGCTATCTGGACTGGATCGAGAGCATTGTCTGGCCCCAGCCCGAGGATCAGACAGTGGATCCCACGTTCGATTTGCGCATCTCCCTCTGAGCACTGAGTGCCGGGAAGTCACAGCTCTCGCTTGGACGGCTCACATTCATTCAATAAGCGGGAATTTACGGCTGATTCATCCAATTTCAAACATTACTCAAGCGGCAAGTCTGTACTTCACCGATCAATCAATTGGAACATGGAATCTTTATTTGATTGCCTTACTTAAATATATTTATTTTGTATTTATTTTCCAATTTTTCGAGTTCCCATTACTTTTAAGTATTAAATTATTCATGTCTCTATAAACAAACATACCTATATGTACATATATACTAATATATGTATATTTTTATGGGAAGTACTCGGGGAGTGCTTTCCAAAGTTTTTTTTCTGCATATTTTTATAAAGCATACTTTTAGATGCCATCCATATATACCCATAATAAATAACGATTACACTTGACGTGAATTCGAACCTTGAATAATTGAATAACAAATTGGTATAGATTATCATAAATAAATTCCGATGAAACTATTTTTAGTCTGCTCCATGATTAAAGTAATATACCATAGTTCAATTTATTCATGCGGAAATTGTAGATTCGAAGAATCATGCGCTTATTAAATATATGTATATTGTATTGTAACAAATCATAGAAAAGCAAATATTTAACAAATAAAATTTAAAGGAAAACAAGGAATGCTCTTGATCCAGTCCAAATAGCTGGACACGCGCGTATAGATGCTGGGCGGGCCGATGGCACAGCCCTGGCCAAACGACGTGATGCCCACCAGATACCATGTACTGTCATAAAGCCTCATGACCAGCGGCCCACCGGAGTCACCCTGGCAGGTGTCAGCCTTGCCGCTCAAGTCGCCGGCACACACTTGGCTGGCAGCCAGGCCCTTGGATAGCTGTTCGCGTGAGTAGTATCCTTGGCACTGGTCGTTGCTGATGTGCTGTAGATCCACCTTGAGCAACTGCGACGAGGAGAGACCCGCAAAGCTAATCTGTCCGTAGCCAACGGCAATCAGATCCTTCTTGGCCAACTTCGCATCCTGCCAGAGACAGACGGGACGCAGAATGGGCGACACTTGGCTTTGCAGCTCCAGCAGCGCAATATCATTATAGGCGGTATTCTCGTTGTAGCCGGGATGGATATAAATGCGTCGGATCCGATGATCTTCTGGAACTGCATCCATGCTAAGGGTCAGATTATCGCCGCCCAGTCGCACCGTTACGGGTCTCTGTCCGCCAAAGTCGATGCAGTGCGCCGCTGTGAGCACGAATGTGGGCGCTATGAGACTGCCGCCACAGCGATAGTAAATGCTTTGATCGAAGTTGGAGCGCCAGCCGAGGGCGGCCATAAACGGAAACTCTCGGGGTTGGGTCGGAAGGCCAGCCACAGCGAAATGGACAACTTCCTTGCAACCTGTAAGAGATGCATCTACGCCTGTTAGCAACTGATTATGGATGCATCTCTGTCCTACGCACCTTTGTCGTTCTTCCGTTTTACGGGCGGCTTTAGTGTTGTTGGCGCCACCTGTGAGTCATCGTCGGGTTGGCTAGAGTTGGAGGCACAGCACACGTACTGATCGAATTTGACAAAGTAGCAGGTCTTGGGCATTGTTTGCTTTAGGGCAGCGGGGCACTCCTGCAGCAGTTTGCAGCTACCTGGCATCTTCTGCTCTTCATCCAGAAAGCAATCGTCAAAGTTCTCCTTGGGAAAGATGATGTTGCGCTGCGATTGCGGGATACGCATGGTAGGCTGAGCAACTATCAATGAAATGGTGCCTTTATTTTAAATGGAATTTTAAGCGAAAATAAATTTGTAGCTTACCCGTAGCGTCGCCAGGTGTCGCCATCGCGAAACCCAAAAGGAATAATAACGAAGCTCTTGGCATTTTCTCCTACCTTTTCTAGCTTCTGACTGGCTTGTTCTTTGGTGCCTCTTTGGCTCGTCTCTTTTTGCCTCGACCGGGAGAAACCGTTTTTGAACAGATCACACGCTCAGCAGTTTTCCGAACTGCGCCTCTGGCTTGACAGTTGACTGCTCTCTTATTCATAATTATACTTTGCTAGCTCGCGATGCTAGATAACAAGTTATTAAGTAAATGCAAACTAAAACGTTCCGTCACTGTTTTGTTTCTATGGGCGTCATTTAACTGAACATTTACTTACATAAATATGATTTTATTAATATTCTACAATTAAGCGAATTTGTAGTTATTGCCCGCCAAATCTTGCTAGCGTCATCTGTGAGTCAGTTTTTGTAAGCTTTTGCTTACAGAATTGAGTAGATGATTAACCATCGATTACTTTACTTCTAGCGCCTTTTTCATTTGAAATGAAAAGCTTTCTCATGATGTCAATGAAAACAAATAGATAATTTACAAAATAGAAATAAAATTTCAAATTAATTTGATTGTTTGTTGGCAACACTTTATAATCACTTTATACAGTAAACAGTATCATAAATATACCGAAAAATATTTGCGTAAGCTATAGCATCGATACTTACTCGATTTGTTACCTCATGTCTATCGATACAACGGCTCGTTCGATAATGGCAACGACAATTCAGTTGAAATTAATTCATTGAACGGAACGGACGTGGTGTACGTTGCGCGCGCATTTGTTTTGGATACGACTCGCAGCCGGCATTTTACGCGCGTATTCCGTGTATTTACATTGTAAGCAACGCGCGCAACAGGACGTAAACAACGGTAAAAATTTATTAAAAATAGACGCGCGTGCATGCGTAATTTAATACTCACACACAGACACAGAAAGACACAGGGAGATGAGACAAGAATCGTGTGTGCGTGCTGTTTATATACTTGTTTTTGTTGTTGTGCTTTTTTTGTTTTAGTGCAATTTTTCCAAGTGAACTTGTCTATCCATGTCTCATTTGGCTATATATTTGTGTGTGTGTGTGTGTGTCCGTGCACTCAACAATTGTTCCAATTTGAATAGCGATCTCTGAAGGTAAACCAGCTGCTCGTTTGGCTGGTTTTTGAGCTGTGACTTTTAGCAGTTTTTTTTTTTTTTTTTTTTTTTTTTTTGAATATTTTTTAAAAGCAAAATACATAAACAATTCAAGTGTAACTCAATTATTATTATTTTTGTTTTTATCTATTTGTTGACGTCATTTCGTATTAATAATATATATTTTATGAATCATCTCTTCTAATGTTTCGCTCTCTCCTTCTCTTTCTGTCTCTCTCTCTCCCTGCATCAGACCTCACGAACTCTCAATTAGTTTTGTGTTTTGTTTTTTCTCCCATATAAAATTCTCGATCAAGTTCAATGCTGTTGGCCATGACGTCATCTGAGTGAAACTTTTTGTCATGAGCTCATTGGCTAAATTCTGAATACGGTTCAGAAGTGCTGATGACTAAAGTTACAAACGATGTTTCCGGCATATTAACAAACAATGACAACAAGAGCAACAATGACAGCAACAACTAGTGGTAGTAGGAGAAGAAGAGGAACAATTTGTAACCACAGCGATCGATTTTGAGGCACAGCCGTGGCTCTTATCAGTTGATAATGAGAAATTGCTCAAGGCACACGATTAGATAAGATACACAAATATGTAGATACACACACACACACACAGGCACACATGAGCATTCTATCTGCCCATTTGTTGCATACCGTATACCCTGTATTTACATAGCAATATGGAGCAGGCCATTGCATTGCAATGATTGTTTGTTTGTTTGTTTGGGGGCTTGAAGACATACAGATTAACATTGACAGTTTGTAAGTCACTGCTGCTTACAGTTCTAGAGTGACTAGCACTGTGTAAGCTGTGTATATGGTTGCCTCCTTCTACTCTAAGTCTCGCAGCTTTCACAGTTGGCGAGCCATTGGCAATTACAGTTTGAGTGAAACTAATAAACTTGGTTTATTTTCGATTCATATTTGAAGCGCAGAGACGTAGATTTATTAAACAAGAAAAACAAATTGAACAAGTTCCAGCCGAGAAAAACAACAACACAATATAACCGGTTGAGAAAAATATATAATAATACAAAGTAAAACAAAAGGAACAACAATTAGCAGCAGCAACAGGTGAGTGTAAAGTGGGCTATACTTTTTGTTTTTTACTTTTGGATGGGTTGTTGGTGCGGTGAGGTAGGCTCGACGTCACCCACAATCGACTGTACTTTCACTTGAAGTAATAGTAATAATCTCTTTTGCATTAAGCTAAGCTGCTGAAAACGCGCAACAAACGCGCGCGTCTAAAGTCGTGCCAAGCAGAAGAGCTACATATGTATGTATGTATGTATGTATAAATGTGTTTGTATATGTATATATAATACATAATACATATTAAAGATAGCATAGTTATTAGTTATTAGCATTGCACTTCAGCTAAACTGTAAGGCGGCAAAAAACGCTAGCGTTTTAAAACGCCTCGTGCAGAGCAAATTTGTGAACGGAAATGCAAATGCACAAACGACATCGATATGCATCGAATATGTATGTATGTGTGTTTATAAATCTACTTATATACACATATTTGTGAGTAATTTTTGCTGTATGCATATATGCGGGCATTAGTTTGTATACAAATTTTGACCTGCATTTTAAATTTTAAACAAGGTCTGGTTTTTTTTTTTCATGGAGCGAACAGGCGAGAAAATGATCTCATTTTGTGAGCAATTTGAACGAGAAATTCGCGCAAAACTAGGAGAGAGGCAGAAGAAGAGCGAAAGTAAAACATAAATTAAATTTTGCTGGTTTAACACGAATTGCGATTTATTGCTGAAATATTGATCCATTAACGCTGAACAGATGTACATAATATATATATATATATATATATATATATATATATATATATATATATATATATATATATAGTTTTTATTCTATAATACACTGAATGTATATACATATATACATTTAAAAAACTTAAAATTTCTATGAATATAAATAGAAATATAATAGAAATTTTTGGATTCCGATTTTTGATGAATCTCATGTGAAGTTGACAAATTGCTGGAGAAGCGAAGTTGACTAAGATGAAAGAAGCTAATTGCAATGAAAGAGCAGAGAAGAAAGTCAAGTCAAGTAAAAGGAAAGCGATGGCAAATCAACTAATGAAAAGAAATAGGGAGAAATATGTGAAATAGATCTCAGAGCAATGCGAGTTGACGCATTGATTTAAACAATTTCATTTCAGCTCACAAGTTTTTGCTGTACAGTGAATTTACTTATATATGTATCGAATTCTTGTTTTAATTTATGTACATTTCCATATGCATATATTTATTTATATACATTTCCTTTTTCATTTACACTTGCTTAGCTTCCAAATATTCTTTTTGATTTTGTACTTAGAAATTGTTTTTGTTTTTGTTTTTTTTTAGCTTTTTTTCACATATAATTTTTCGTCCACACCTTTAGACGTATATTTTGAAACACATTTCATTTGATTTCATTTTTGTTTTTCTTCTGTTTTTTTTTTTTTTTTTGCTTTGTTTTGTTTTTGTTTTGGGCCATCTGCGGTTCATTCAACTTGAGCGCATTTGGCCAATTGCGTTGCCTTTGGCTTTTAAAAATAATTTCAACTGTTTAGTTTTTGGCTCTTTCGGCTTGGATTCTTGAGATGCTTGTTCTTGAATGAATACGAGTGTATTCGATTAATGTTTCTCTAAAATATCGCTCAATATAATTTGTTCTATAGTTTTTTTTTCCTTTAAATATTTATATATATATATATTTTTTTGTTCATTTTTTTTTATTTAGTATACATATTAATAAATCATTTACTTTACACAAATCAAAGAAGTTTTAAGTAAACTAAAAATAATTTCAATTGATACAATTCACTTAGTTCTTGAAGTGCTGAATGAGTATTATGCAGTCGTTGCGACTCTATTTGCAGTTTTTACTCTATTTTTAGCTCCTACGTGCTTTATTTTTTACATGCTGTATGGGTCATGCGGGAGGGCATGCGTGAGCCGCAATTACTGTAAATTGATATGGAATATATAGTGCATATATAGCATATGTGTGTGCGTGTGTGTGTGTGTGTGTGTGTAAATATAACCTCATTTGCGTGGCGACAATCAAATGCAATTTGAGATTAGCGGCACAAAGGGGCCACCGGCTCAGCGTCTGGTGAACCGGGGAATGGAACTGGAACTGGAACTGGAACTGAAAGTGGTAGCGGAACTGGAGCAGGGTAAAGTGCTTCGTCAGTTGCTGTGGCATTCGAATTGAAATTATTGCTCAAAGAGCGGAAGCTCTAACAAAAACTTTACTTCAACTTTTTCGCCTCTCCTTTGTTTTTTTGTTTGTCAATCTCTGTAAATTCGTAGAGTCAAGTTTTGAGCAGCTTTAAATAGACATTCTAGAAACTCGGATGGATTCCTTATTGGCCAATAACAGGGCTAAAAAGCGATACGAACTTGGCGGCCAATTCGTAATTAACTGGGTCATCATATGATCCGCCCACTCAAGCACTCGCCCACCCCCCACCCACCGCAATGCAGTTAGCTGGATATCAGAAAGGGAAAGTCATATCCGATTCAACAAAATAAAAATCCCCTATTAGCTCGCTGCGACGGGGTGGATTGCTTGGCTGGTTGCTAGGCTGCCCTGGCCGGCATTGTGGCCCAGTTTGTTGTGGTCATAAAACTGTCAGCTCGACCGTTTGCCACGACGTCTTAACGTCTTGATTTATGCACCAGAGCCCCCAACAGTGGGAAACAAGTAATAAAGCATTGCAGTTAGGCCACAGCGACTGTCTAATGCTCGCTCAAGATGTGCAACTCTCTGAATTTATAGATCTAACCATCTATAAAGGGCTTTACCATTTGCACTTGATATAGCTAAACAGAGTTCCAAACTTAACTCAAGTACATAGTGTAGTAAAAACCTATTAACCCAATATCGTATACTGCAATGTTCGTCCACAGAACCAATACGCTCTCTTCACGGTGTCGTGCAGAGGCATACAAACGCATCGCGCATCGCATGCACGAAGCCCATCAGCCCAAGTGCTGCAGGCCTATGACTGGCCTAGCTCTGGGTGTGAGTGGAGCTGTCGGCTGACTTCCAAGACATTCTGAAGGGAGGGCCAAAGACGAAAGCTTCGCTCACTCTAAAAAATACCCTAAACATGTGCCAAAGTGCAAATTGTACATGTATCAGTTTTACAGCGCTTCCCACTGACTCATGGATCGCTCGTAAATTTGTCAAATATATTCTAGAGATTAGATAAGTTTTATGTAGCTATAATGCTATGTATGATATATATATAGCTCTTAAGTTGAATGCATTCCTTTATATTAACAGCTGATATCATCCAAAAACCTTAGGGCTGTAAAATATAGTGTCAAGTAGATAAGTTGATAGCTTATATAGAAATCAAATTTGTTTTACACTCATTTCACACCAAATCAAATCCAGCTTGAAGCGTGAAAGTTGAGTGAAAAACAAGACTTGCTCTCTCTTTCTCTCTTTATCCCCCTCCCTCTCTCTCTCTCTCTCTCCTTCTCTTATTATCTCTCGCTCCGTATCTCGCTCACATTCTCTGTCTTGACTGACCTGACTTAACCAAAAGCTAGGGTATATGTTGGTCGACTATCAGGCCCATGCTTGGTGTGCAGCGGGAGGGCGGTTGCTTAAGGGCGGTTAGCTTGTGGGGCGGTCTTTGTGCAATTAGCTTTTAAGTGCGGCCCACGCAATGTGTGTCAAATTCCCTTGTATTTTCTATGGACAACCAGAGAAAAGTGTTCACTGAATGGGGCAGCGGGTCTTGGGGGACGTCGATAATTGCATTTGACGCAGTTTTTATTGATCCGCTCCATGAGCGCTAGCCATCTGTGCAGATGACGCATTCGCCAAGCATTTCGTGACGAAAGATGCCACCTAGATGAATCCGAAAGCTAAACACCACACGCAATCTGTGCCATCTTCTGTCCAGCCAAGCACATTATAATGTTCTCTATGTTAATCATCATCATCGCCAGCATCATTATCATCATCATCTGGATCGCATCTGATCGGTCGCCCACTCAACTCGTTCCATGTCAAGTATTTGTTTGGCTTTGGGCCTCAAATTTATAACTAAAGCCAAAATAATATCAAGAAGTAGAAAACAACAAAATAATTATATCCCCATCGAGTTCCATCTGTGCCGCATTTCCAACTCAATCGAGTCAATTTGGCGTAGCAAAAAATAACAACAAATGTATCTAACGCAACGGAAACTGTAATTCGGAGGTGTCTGACGAAAGAGATTTATATGTACATGCATATAAGTATATATATATCGTATATGTATATCGTATATATCTATAAACGCTTCACTATCTAAACAGCTTGTCTATTTGGCACATTTTCTGGCATTTGCGCAAGAATTTATTGGACTTATCTCTAGACAGACTGTCGACCGCGAGATCTGATATGCAATTCATATATTGGAATATCGTAAATGCTTTACAAGTACGAAATGGCTCTATATGAGAATGCAGAGGTCTTCATACATTGAATATCGTAAATGAGTAACAAGATGAAACAGTCTGCAGGCCGATAGATGTAACCATAGTGAATATCGTAAATGGAATTATGTGCAGAAAGAGCCTCATTTATTAAATAACGTAAATTAAAGACGAAGATGCAAAAGCATATTCACATATTCCAAATATCGTAAGGGATCTCGAGACTTTTCAAATATCGTAAATGGGCCACACAAATAATGGGAGACTGCATTAGGCAACAGCAAGATCGTCATATAGTGAATATCGTAAATGGACAAAAACTATAGTCTGAAACATTATAAAGATAGAGAATAGAGAATGAAACGTTTTGAATATCGCAAATGGGCAAGATAGGTTGTGAGAAGCACTTCACAAAAAGAGCGTCACGTATTGAATATCGTCATTGGGTAAAAATCGCAATCTGAAACTGCATTAAGATATAGAATGATCTAGACGTATTGAATGCCGTAAATGGGCAAGGAAGGTAATCTCAAGTAGCTGTCACATACGAAATATCGTATATCGTATATCGTATAAGACAGTTTCGCAGCTGCACTATGAAATAGAGCTAGCTGTTCATAATGAATATCGTAAATGGGCAAGAAATGTAGACTGTCAGAGCTACAAAGAGACCTTCGCATAGTGATTATCGTAAATGTGAAACGAGAAGTTTTACCTATATGAAATAGATTTTTTTTGTTTTCTTACAAATTTTATACACGGATTACTTATATCGTTTGTTGTTTTGCGCAGTGCATTTACAATTGAGAATTGTACTTTGGCTCGAAAGTAAATTATATCAATTTATTATAGTTTGCATTTGACTTGATTCGTGGCCTGGCGATAAAGTAGAAGAAGAAGAAGAAGAAGGCCGTCAGGGGCGACCTTTGTTTTTGCCAAATTGCCCGTGAACTCTTGACTGCGAATCGCAATTGAATTTTGAATAGAGGCAGCGACGCAGGCAGAGGGCCTCCAAATGGGATATTCATGAATCAGGGCGCATGTATTCATGTTTGGTTAATTGAATCATTTGACGTTGGGGGCGCCACGTAGCGTGCGATATGCAAATGTGTATAGTTTTGCCAATTCGCTATTCTAGGCTCTTTTTCAATTCCATTTTCGTCACGAGCATCGTTGCCTCGTTTTAGTCAGCCAGTCCATCAATCGAGTACACTCAGATTCAAGTCCAAACAGCTGATCTTATGAAATGCCTCAATCACATCGATGACAATGATGCTGATGCGGATGATGACGCTAGCGCCACTCAAATTCAATTGGGGCTTAGCTCTCAGCTCAGCTCTCAGCTCTTGCTCATATTTGATCACTCGCTGAGCTTTTTAAAAATTGCCTAAAATGTTTTCGCTTAGATTTTGTTTATCAGCGAAACGAGCTGCAAATGTGAATACATACAGTCCGTTCGACTTGTTTGCTGTGCTCGCTCATGATGCGAGAAAGGGTATACTGGTTCTGTACATAAATCAAGGGATAGGTTGATCTGGCATAGAATCACTAGATCTCTGACTTGATTAATTGATCACTTGATTCCTTTTTAACGTTAGCACTTGCTCAGTAAACCTATTTATCACTCGATTACCTGATCACTTGTTTGCTAGATAGGGAGAGAGAGAGAACGTGTGAACAGAGAGAGAGAGGGAACGAAACGGAAGAACAGAGATCGTGAGAGCAGAGAGAGAGGGAACGAAACGGAAGAACAGAGATCGTGAGAGCAGAGAGAGTATTTATCTGATCATTGAAAGCGTCTGTTCTTTAGCTTTAGCGCTAGACATAGGTCTCTGACTTGATCAGTTGATCACATTTGCACTAGAGAGAGAGAGAGATAGAGAGATAAATATTTGTTTGATCAAATTTAAGAAGTTCTTGAAGTCGTCTGCTCTAGAGTTTTAGCGCTAGATAATTGGTCTGGTGATTCTAACTTGATCAGTTATGAGAGAATGAGAGAGAAATAGAGAGAGAGAGAGAAAGAGAGGTAGAGGTAGAGCCATAGCCAGGTGTATCTATCAAGTTTAAGAAGTTTTTGAACTAGATTTTAGCGCTAGATAGATCAAGTATGGCAATTGGATCTAGCTTGATCAGTTGAGCTCACCATTTGTTCACTAGACCTATTTATCGCTCGATCAAAGAGAGAACTATTCATCCCATCAAGGCTAAGATCAAGTCTAAGCATTGGATCACTCAACTCGGACTCAGTCTATCGCTTAATCAGTCGCTCACTTGATCACTTGCTGGCTTTATAATTCCTTTACCAGATCACTTTATTACTCACTCGAGCACTTTGTCATCAGATCACTTGCTCTCACTCTACAACTATGATTAGTGTATACTTTAGTTGATTTTTGGTAAGTATTGAGCAGTCGGCAATTGCTCCGATGATTTCCAGCTGTGAGACACTTTAGATAGAGCAGCTTAAAATTTGTTTGCAATTCGCATTCGCTCCAGCATAAGCAGCTCAAATGAATATCTAACAAACTGGAAGCACAGTCTTCCTTTCACATGAGTCATCGACAGTGCGAATTGAAGCTCAGAACTTGAATTTATGAAGAAACAATTAGCATTAGTTAGCATATTGAAATGCTTTATCTGGCAATGAACGTTGCCATATCCCGCCATATAAAACGATTTTATATAACACGATTTTATATGCGTTGGCTCAAGATAACTCACAAGAACACAGCAAGAATTTTATAGAAGTTTGAGAAACAAGTCTTTATATGCAAATTAGATGTAATATAAAGTTTGTCTTCACCGATTTTGATATATACATACATATATTTATAGTTATACGTGCTTTGCCTGGACTGTAAAATATTCAAAGCATGTTTTTAAAATATAAATAAAACACAAGTTTTTTTTTTTTTTTTTTTTTTTTGAAGGTTCTTGCTGAACTTCTTAACGAACGACTACTGTAACGAGTTGTATGCATAAGTTTTTAATTAGATATATAATAAAACAAAGGTTTGCGCGTTGAGGCCGACCTTCAGGGTCTGAACTTGAAAGATAATACGAATCTTTCCCAGGCTGCGCCGCATGGTACTAAAGCGATATAAAAACACTTCAGAGTTTGGCCCTGCAGCGCTAACCCGACTGCATAATACACGCCAAAAGCGGCTAAATTTAGTAAAATCTATTTGTAGCATCAACTGTGGAGCAGGAGGAAGAACTTATAGGCAGATATAGGGAAATGGATATTGATAATGATATAGATATAGCTGTATAGAAATTGCTATTTCCATTGCTATCCCTATCAATAGAAATTCCGTTATACGAATATTGTTCAAAGTATAAAAGACATATATGTATACTAAATATATTAATATTAATAATAAATATAATATACTCATATAAGAATATGTAACTCACAAGACAAATCACTCTTTTTACGTGTAATTTCAAGTCTTAGCTAACAACAAATACACTCTCTTTGCTGACTTCCCCTGAGCCAACATTAAAATGTTAGTATTGGGCAAAGCTAGCTAATTGCAGCATTATCTGAGCTAATTTGTTTAGTGTAATTAGAGAACGAGGCGAACGTGACATGAATTTAAATATTTCTAGCCGATTTCTGGCCATAGATGTGATAATATATATAGTGTATATGTATGTGTATATCCGATGTATATATATATTGTAGTTGTAGTCCCCACTTACACTGTAATCATAGTTGTTATTGAAGGCAACAAACAGCAGCTAATGAGTCACGTATGTGGGGCCAGGCGTTGAGCTCGATTGAACTTTTTATGGGTAATTAGTTGCTAGATGTTGTTGTTGTAAACCAGCAACAAAGGCGATAAGAGTCGAGCACCCTCCCCCCCCCATTCGTAGCACAGGAAGACGGCAGCGAGATCATTGGGGGCCAGCGCATATAATGTGGTGGGTGGTCGGTCAGCTACAGCTACAGTAAGCACTGGCAATGGGCAAACCAGCCGCCATCTGGCCAGCCGATTGAGCAAGTGAGTGTGGCCTCTTTTCTAGCCATTATATATAGATATTATTTATATACACATACACACATACATACGTATACATATATAGAACCGGACGCACATTCATATTGCGCGTGTCTCATCAGCGAGTTGCACAATTATTTATTATTGTGCTTGTTCTTGCGCTCTTTATTGTCTTCACTGTGCACTGAAATAGAAAATGGTCCGTCATATGCTCGATACTTAATTTGTTTGTTTATAAACATTTTTGATAGCGCAAGCAGCATTTAATGAATGTTAGTGTTCTTCAGTTTAACTGCCATTTCACATTCCTTCGATGTCGAATCAATTGAGAGAAGGCTCAAGAATACACTGGCAAAAAAGAAGTGGGATGTTCTTTTGTAGCAGAGATTTGGCATTAGCAATCAGTTTTAAAGAGCACATAGTAAAGGCAAAGTTATCGATAACATGCCTACGTAGAATTCATATAGGTGAATGCTATAATAATAATACTACTAATAATAATATATAATTATTATCGATATTGTTTAGTTATGTTATCGATCGCATAGTTTGTGGAATTTACATAGCTATTAACAAGTTATCGATAACTTGCTTTCGCAATTAGACTATCTATACCTAGAGAACTATTATTCCACAGTAATCCCCAGCAATTTATCGATAATATTAGAATACTTACATATCATGTAGATCAGCTTATGTAACTTTATAATAAAGTACTAAAATTCGCTTAAAAGTAAATCCGACTCTTTCAGCTCTAAATCATTAGATCGATAGCAATTATAAATATGCAAAAGTTGTTAGTTATCGATAACATTTCAATGCATATTTTCAGCTCCGTAAGGTGCATCTCTTCCTCTTGATATGCTCTATCTTTGATTGTCATCAAAGTCCTCATCAAGTTTCGGCCTTTAGCTCTGGGCCAGATCGGCGCCCACAAGCAACAGGAAACCGCAATATATAGGCGTCTGCACATCTCTCTCTTTCTCTCTCTCTCTCTCTCTCTGTCTCTTCGCTTGAGTCGTTGAGTGGGTGTTGCGGTTATTCGATTTTAGTTTTGATTTTCACAGTGACTTTGGCAAAAAGCGCCCACTCGACCAGCCCGCAGCGAATTGTTGCATGTGCCGTTTGCATGGGGGCTGCTCAGACCTCTGCCTCCGCTGCCTCTGCCGCTGCTGCTGCTGCTATGTGGGCTAAACGCGTGGCAGTAACTGCCGATTGTTGACTCGATATCGCTATACCGTGCAAATGACAATTATTTAGAATATTACAAGTTTTCTAGTATGAATGTATGATGCTATCATTATTATTACAATATATTATCATTCTCATTATTATTAATAAGTACTTAATTAGTATTACACTAAAAGTAGTATTAGGACAACAAATTTAGTTGTCATTATCATTATCATCTATATATATTGTGATCATTGTCATTGTCATTGGTATTATCATTGTCATTATAATTATCATTATCATTGGCATTGTCATTAATTTTGTCATTGTCATTGTCGTTATCATTATTATGTCATTGCCATTATTATTGTCATTGTCATTATTATTGTCATTGTCATTGGCATTGGTATTATCGTTGTTTTTATAATTATCATTATCATTATCTTTGTCATTGTCATTGTCATTATCATTATTATTTCATTGTCATTATTATTGTCATTGTCATTGTCATTGTCATTGTCATTGTCATTGTCATTGTCATTGTCATTGTCATTGTCATTGTCATTGTCATTGTCATTGTCATTGTCATTGTCATTGTTATTGTCATTGTCATTGTCATTGTCATTGTCATTGGTATTATCCTTGTCATTATAATTATCATTATCATTATCATTATCATTGTCATTATAATTATCATTATCATTGTCATTATCATTATTATTGTCATTGTCATTATTATTGTCATTGTCATTGTCATTGTTATTGTTATTATTATTGCCAGTGTCATTGTTACTGCTATTGGTATTAGTATTGCCATTATCACTTTTTCATTACTACAACATCATAATCACTATGATTATTATGATTGTCATTAGCATTACTCTTATTATTGGTTATCAATTAGACCAATGGCTTTTGGTTATTTTAAACTGCTCTACCATATCTGAATATGGTATATACATACATATGTATACCATAAATTTTCAACTCTCTTGTATGTCAATGTCGTTCAGACCCTTCGCGAATACCCTACCCCATGCATCGTCTGTGCTGCTTAGCCTGCATAACTTTTTGCTTTGATTATAACGGAAATGTAACTCTCACTCCCTCAGGCCACGCCGCGCCACGCCCCGCTCCAAATATGACATGTAATGGGTCGCCGGTTAGGAAGCCAGCACACGTGACTCCAACAAGCGGCAATGCGCTCACCCATAACTCCTTTCTTCATTGCTTCCCCTCTCTCTCTCGTCCCATACCCTGGCCCTAATAGAATGTTGGCGTTACGCTTCGCCAGGCAGTTGGTTGGCATTGGAATTTCAATTTCATTTGGACAGACGTCGACAACGCCTCATAAGATCGGCGCATAGCTGATGGAATGTGTGCTGCTTTTACCGTAAATGCTTCAGCTTTGCTGTTGTCCGTTGTCTGTTGTCTCTGCGGCAACATCTTCTGCTTGTATGGATTACAAAATGCGCGAACGGAAGTTGAGAAATGCATTCACTGCGGAGGTTGGGCCAGCGGGCTGCCTTGGCTGGGCTATGCCGAGGGCTTGGCTTGACTCAACTTGGCTCAACTTGGCATGGAATGCCCATTGGCAGTGTCTGTCAAACTGTGTGCGCAGTATTTTTGCTGTCGTCTTCTTCTGCCGTTGTTTAAATTGAAATTGCAGACGGCAAATTATTTCCGGCCATGAAATTCGAGTGTGCACCCTTTACACTCGCCCCTTGCCGCCCGCCTCCTGCCATTCGGGTCGCTTTTCGACATCAACAGCTGCGCCAGGGGAGATGCTCTTTAATCTAATTAAGTGGGTTGCGACGAGTGTTCATTATGTCAATGATGATGATGATGATGATGATCATCATAATGCAGCTCATATCCCAGGCGTGCCAGGTCTAATGAGCAAAGGGATCTGTCGGCTTCAAAATGAACTAACTGTTTGGTATAGATAAGAGCTTTTTTAATATTCTCTCTATGTGTGAAATAAGTAATAGAGAGCAGCTAGCAACTGCCTCTCTTTCTCTCTCTCTCTCTCTCTCTCTCTCTCTATATATATATATATACATATATTATGATATATTTAGAGAGCTACTAACTTGTGTTCGCTTCTATCTCTGCAGACATCTGGCTTAAAAGACACTTTGTGGAAAAGTGATATATGATATGATATGTAAATGTGATATCGATATCTATTGTATATACATATATCTATATATATTATTGAGTATCGCATATCGTGTCTGAAGATGGCTTTGCTTTGTATGAGCAAAGATTTTAATTATGGAGAAATAGCTAAATGGGTTTGTCGGCTCAGATTCACTAGGAATATTAGCGAGGTGTGTTCAACAAGTTTGGCGCATTGCTGTACGCACATTAAGTTTTTATTAGCCATATTATTATTATTGCAAACCTCCACTCATTCACAGTATTCGAAGGGGTTTTGCTTCATATTTTTTGCCAACAACTGGAAGACCTTAGCAGCCAGATATGCTGAGATGGAGCAGATCTAATGCATATTCTTCATATGCTACAGCTCGCATCTGTGCTTCCTTGTTTGTAAATATTTTATTTCGACTGTCTTCTAAATGGTCTCCTTTTTTGTTTGGTTCATTCGCCTTTGGCTTTTGAGTTGACTTTGGCGTTGTGCGCAATAGACCTTCACGTTTCGTCCCGTCCCGCCCCGCCCCGTCACGTTCTCTTTCCGTTACTTTGCTGCAAGCAACTGTTGTTTACCTTATGCAAATTTCTGTTGGCACGAATCATACGCCCGGACAAAGTCCCACGTCGCCCCGGCTCCTCCCCCCCCCCCCCCCCTCTAGTCACATTAAGCCAACCCCATTTGTGTGTGGCCCGGCTAACGGGTTCAAAAAACTTTTGGTGACATTTGGCCGGACGGACGTACGGGCGGTATACGGACTGTGTCTTTAATTGCTGGCAAAGCGCTTTAGGGGTGCCCCAGCGTAGCGCCCCCTTTGCGCCTGTGCCCGCGGGGCTGTTAGTGTGTCTTGGGCTCACTTATGCACTTGGCGTAACAAAACTCTTATTGATTTTCTTGGTTGCTGTTTTTGGGTTTATTTTCGTTTTCTTGTTTGTTTTTTGGCAAGAAGCAAGTCACTGGGTCGCTAGCCTGGCCAGGTGGTGGTGGTGGTTGCACTCTGCTGAGGGTGGGGCACGGGGTACGGGTGGGGGGGGGGGGCTGGGGATGGGGTGGGCACGAAATTTATGACACCAATTATTATATGAATTCCAAATTTGTTTGGCGCGTTGCCAACGCCAGGCAGACAAACAGACAGACAGACGGACGGACAAAGAAACCGGAGAATCGGATATGGAAATGTGTAATACAAATGCGAGCGCACAAATACATCCGTCTAAAAATATATATAGGCTACGCTTACTTACACAAACTTTCCCACTTTCGTACTTTTCAGGCAACACGCTGGGCTTCCTCAAGGCCGCGCCGAAAACCCATCAGCAGCAACAGCCACAGTGAAAGCAGTAGAAAATCGAATAAGAATAACAAGAGCTATCACTGGGCGCATCGGGAAATATGTCAGGTCGTAGAAGTCAGACACAGATGGCGCCGCCGCCGCCGCCGCCCAAGCCAACCAAATCGCAGCCGAACGGCAATGGAACGCTACCAAATGGCAACAGCAACAGCAACGGCAACGGCAACAACAATAACAATGGCGATTACAACAACAGTTACAACAGCAATAAAATTGTCGCAGCGACAGGCGATTGGAGCCAACGTGAGCCAACAACGAGCCTCGAGCAACAAAATCAAATCGGCGCTCAGAACAGCAACGCTGCCCGCCGGAGTCAGACGCCGCCGCGCATTGAGCACGTCGTGATGACGCCACGTGGCAAGACCGCCAACAGTACCGTTATATTGATCGAACGCAAGCTGGTGGATGAGATCAATGATCGCGTCCATGTCGCCGGCGGCGATCACACGGGCATCATCATCAACAAGGACACGGTGGCCGGCCAGAAGAGCGCCAGCAAGCCGGCCGCCCTCTCCCTGGAGTTTCGTGTCTTTCTGGTCAGCGCCAACACGGGCAAGCACTCGCAGGAGTCGCGCACGTTGCGCTTCTGGTTCCGTGACTGGCTGACCAACGATGAGAAGCAGGCGCACATTGCCCAGGACTTCTTCAAGGAGCTAGTCAGTCCGCAGGACTTTCCCAGAGGTTAGACAGAGATCTATGTAGATATAGATAGAGATATAGGATATAAGATATAAGATATAAGATATAAGATATAAGATATAAGATATAAGATATAAGATATAAGATATAAGATATAAGATATAAGATATAAGATATAAGATATAAGATATAAGATATAAGATATAAGATATAAGATATAAGATATAAGATATGTATATAGATATAGATATAGATATAGATATAGATATAGATATAGATATAGATATAGATATAGATATAGATATAGATATAGATATAGATATAGATATAGATATAGATATAGATATAGATATAGATATAGATATAGATACAGATATAGATATAGATATAAGATATGAGATATAATATATAAGATATGAGATATAATATATGTATATGTATATAGATATAGATATAGATATAGATATAGATATAGATATAGATATAGATATAGATATAGATATAGATATAGATATAGATATAGATATAGATATAGATATAGATATAGATATAGATATAGATATAGATATAGATATAGATATAGATATAGATATAGATATAGATATAGATATAGATATAGATATAGATATAGATATAGATATAGATATAGATATAGATATAGATATAGATATAGATATAGATATAGATATAGATATAGATATAGATATAGATATAGATATAGATATAGATATAGATATAGATACAGATCTATCATATATATAGATATTCAATGGAAATTTAAAGTGTATATAAAGTGTATATATGTAGTTAATATGCATATTTGTATATTTCTATATTTTCTTCAGATTATGTTGGCTTCATAAAGAAGATAATGAAGCTGCTGCAGCATGGCTACACTGAGATCCAGTCCATTGAGATCGAGCTACGCATTTTGGAGGAGACGTCGGCGCCGCCGTCACGTCCTCGTAAGTTCTAGCTAAGTCTGTCTCCCTCGCCTCTCTCTCTCTCTCTCTCTCTCTCTCTCTCTCTCTCTGTCTCTCTCTCTCTGCCCCCTCCCTCTCTCTTTCTCCTTTTAGTTTCATTTACTTTCTTTGGTTCTGTTATTATCTCTGTTTTATGGGTTCTTTTGAATCTTTCTCGCTCACTATCTCTCTCTCTTTCTCTTTCTGTTATCTCTGACATCGGGTGTCTATGTATGACATATACATATGTATGTATGTATATATATTCTGGTTTATATATATGTGGGCCACAGCGCGCGACGGCTACATCATCTATTGCTATGGAGACTGCAATCGCAAGTTCGAGGAGGCGTTGCTCGCCCAGAAGAAAACAGGTGATGGCGACAATCTGATGAAGGCCATTTGGCTGGACATGTACACCGAGCAGCTGAGCGCGCGTCGCAAATGAGGCGCTGTCGCTGCCGATGCCGATGCCGCTGCTGCTGCCGCTGCCGCTGCCTCTGCTCCGCCGCTTTCAATGCCAACTAATCCTCGCCAGCCACCAAAACCAATTACTAAACAAAAACAAATTATAACAACAACAACAAGACAAATGTCCATTGTACATCATAATTTCTTGTCTCTTGTTACTCTTTGTTTTGTTGTTCTGTTCCTTGTTCTTGCTCATGCAAATGTTGTTGTTGTTCTGTTATTCTTCCCGTTCGTTCGTTTTACTAATGCACGCACACATCAATCAATTCAATGACAAAGTAAAAACCAAAAACGAAATAAAATGAAACGCACTGAGTTTTAGTACAAAAACAAAACACACACTAAATACAAATTTATGAATAAATGCGTCTAGTTCCTGCTAAACTGTACAAGACTGTCTCTCAAACTGTGTTTGCAGGCTTACACTTCGCCTACAGTTGCTCCCAAACTTTGAGCTGCACAAGAATGCTGCTATAACTGTGCTGATCAAGCACGCTAAAATTTCCCTTACAGTCATCCTCAAACTGTTGCGCGTCTGCACGTTGACCTTGGCGCTGCCACTCGCTCTCAAACTGTTGCTGTTTACCGTGTATGCTGCTCAAACCGCGCTTCCCCAGCAACACTTAAACCTCCTTTACAGCTGTCCTCAAACTGCGTACACTTTGCGTTTGGCGCCAACTCTCGCTAGCCAATGGCCCTCAAACTTCTATTCACCATTAAACTACAATATAATAATGCTGCTCAAACCGTATTTGCTGGCATTACGTTTCGCTTGCTATATTCCTATAATTAATTATTGTGCTTAAATTCCGTCTCTTGCTGTAAATTGCACAGTAATGTTTCTCAAACTGTATTTGCAAGCATTGCTTAAGATAATTATGCAATGGTCCTTAAACTGTTATACCCACACTCTGACGTTTGTCAGTAGCATTTAAACTGTTGCTGAGCTGAATACTGTTCAAACTGTGTTTGCAAGCATTGCTTACACTTTGTAATATTCCTCAAACTGTTGTGCGTTCGCACAATGTCTTTGGAGCTGTCGACTATCAGTGACATTAAAACTGTTAAGCTGCAGAAGAATGTGTGTCAAGCAGTGCTCATCAAACTTTTGTGCGTATGTATATGCGTACGTTGTTAGTTGCCAGTGACGTTAAAACTAATGCATTGCATCCACTTTCTGTGCAATGCTCCTTAAACTGTTGTTGCGTACATTGCCCTTGGCGCTAATTGTCGCTTGCCAATGGCGCTCGAACTGCTGCCAACCGTTTTTTGGGTGCATTGCCTTCAGTAGTGGCTGGGCCACGCCTCCCCCTCCCTCCAGTACGTTCGCCCTCTGCGCTCAGGCACTCGAGTGTCCAATTTGTCTGCTGGCTGCAATTAAGTTAACGCTCCTACAGCTTTCGTTAATCGCAGCCAACGTCGTGTGCTAACCCACGCCTAACCACGCCCATTGCAAGTTGTAGCGGCTGCCTGCCTGTCCGCCCCTAACGAAATTGTAACCATTAATGCCACACAGAAGAGCCCATTGCGTGAATAAAGCTTTTTAAAACTCAGCAATCTCCATTTTCTCTCTCTCCGTTTCACTTGGCAGTTTCCCTGGAGGAATCACAATTTGAATCTCCACCGTTGACGCAGGAGAAGGTGCTGGAGCTGATTGAGCAGGCCTATCCGAATCCCGTTTCGCCCGAAGATTTGGCCAAGTAAGTAGCGCACTCTCTCCTTCTCACTCGCTCTCCCCGCTCAACCAAGTCTGTCCATTTCAGGGACTATGGCTGGAGTGAGCAGGATGTGCTGCTGGTCATACAATCGCTGCAGGAGCGCGGCCTCATCAAGTCCATGGAGTACAATGCGTACACGCGCATCCATCACGAGGACAAGGAGATCAAGGTGGTCAAACAGATGCCAACGATAGCCTCCAACAAGCAGCCCACGATTGCCATCATAACGGCCCAATACTGTGAGAAGCTCGCCGTGGACGCCATGTTGGAGAACAAGGAGACGTTTGTTCGCTACACAACAGTCGGTAGGTGGCGCCATATGCCGCGTGCAGAGTACCCGCAATGGAATGCGTTAATTCTCTTTCTCTCTCTTTCTCTCTCTCTCTCTCTCTCTCATATATCTTCCCCTCGTTGCTCTCTTGTACTCTAACCGTAACGGTTCACCGACCATCGCAATTTTGAATGCATTTTGAATATACCAAATTGTTTGCTTGCCCCTCCCTACGCCCTAAAAACGCCCGCTACCGCAAAATTATTAATCAATTAATTAATTACGCAAAATCAACACATATATATACGCATATACGTATACCAAATATGTATGTGCGTGTGTGTGTGTGTGTGTGTGTGTGCGTGTGCATAACAGATTCCGATCCCACTCTAACGAACTCACTCAGAAAATCCAATAAGAAACGCAGATTTGGTAAGCACCCAGTCGCCTAAGATTTACATAACCATATAAATATCCACTATATGCATGTATATATACTATATATATATGTACATATATGTATATAATATATTCAACTATGTTCGGGGTCAAGTTCACAACATGTCAATTAACCAAAGATTCATAAATATATATATCTACACATATGACTGTAAATTTATATACATATACATAAATACAGGGAATATAAAGTGATATCTGTTCCTGGTAATGTAGTATTTTTCAGTATTTTTTTTCGGTGTAAATAGCATTTCACAAATATATCAAATCAAATATGTCACAACATATATCACATAAACACAATTGAAATAATGAATTAAATCTTAGTGAAAGTGCTGAGAATAAAATCTTTCTTGAAAACAAAAATAAAGTAAAATAAATCTTAAATAATAAAAGACAATATTCTGAAATTAAAAGTAATATTATAATATAATTAAAACAAATGTTAAACAAAATTGAAAAAAAATTTAATTTTTAAATAATATAAAATGAATAATATTGATATTAAAAAAATTTTTAAAAATTAAAAAAAAAAAAACAATATACCCTGATTTCCCATTTCAATGGGCTTAGGGTATCAATATAAAGCAATTAAAATAAGTGAAACTCTAAAAATGAGTGAAGCAAAATAATTAAAATAATAAATAAATGAAATTAAATATAACTTAAATAAAATTTATTTAACTTTTAAAAAAATATATATGATAAAGTACCTATAAAAAATTCAATAAAATATATAGAGACTAATAAAGTAAGTTTTAAGCTTATAACTTCTTTTAAATAAAAAAATAAAATAAATAAAAAAACAAAAAATTAAAAAAAAATAGTTGAAGTTGAAATAAAGAAACATTTTTTTTTTAATAAAAAGTAACAAAAGTATATAATGAAGTTAAAACAGCTTAAAATTTATTTCATATAAAATGAAAAAAAAAAATAAATCTTAAACAAAAATTAAATTATTTCAAAATATTGACAAAAAAAAAAAAAAAAATATCATATATATATATATATATATATATATATATATATATATATATATATATATATATATATATATATATATATATATATATATATATATATATATATATCTTTTTTTTTTTTTTTTTTTTGTGTGTCTATATTTTTAAATAATTTAATTATATTAATATCGTATATATAAATATAATTATTATTTATAATAATATTATATTATATTATATATCACATAACATTTAAATTTTGCATTCCAGTCTCGCTACAGTCTATATTAGCTATACAAATCAATTATTTTCCAACTAATATAATGAGACATATAAAACCTATAAATTATGAATAATGTTTTAATGGAGAAACAGAAACAACAGAAATTGCGAACTTGGCCTTGAGCTGGTTTTGATTGTTGTTTGTCATTTGTCGTCAAAGTCGCTTGTTATTTTGTTTGTTATTATTATTATTATTATTGTTGTTGTTTTTGTTGCTGTTAGCATTAAGGTGTTTTTGTTTTTGGTGCTCAGCTCCGAGAGTTGGGCCCTGGGCTGGTTACACATTGTTATTGTTATTGCTTTAACTATTCATTGTTGTCGTCACGCACCTGAGCCACAATCCAAATACATTGTTCGCATCACACAGTTCATCAGCCCAACGGACATTTCACTGACAGTCAATAACACACACACGTACAGACACAAGTACACGTCGCACACAGTGTCTCACATCTGTATATGTACATATGCATGTAGTTTTGTGATGACAGCGCAGTGGAATATCACATTTGTATGACCGCTAATCGTTACCTGAATCCATCTGCTTCGCAGGCGAATCGAATGTCTATACCTTGGGCAACATTGGAGCACATCGGATAGTTAGCACCAAGCTGCCGTCGGCGGGCAGCACACGGGAGGCGATGACGGCGACAGGCAATACGACAACCAGACTGCTGGGCACATTCCAAAAGGTTGACTATGTCTTCATTGTGGGCGTGGCTGGCGGAGTGCCCCACTACACGGACTACAAGAAGCACGTGCGATTGGGCGACGTCGTCATTTCGTATGTGGACAAGCAGCGTGCGCTGCTCAACAGGTGAGTGCCTCCTCCCACACACACAGCACAGGTCAATCGATAATAAACACCTTCTCACAATGACATTTGCAGCAAGGAGAAACCATATGTGTATGTCTACAAGACCGGCGACGATGCGAAGACATATTTCCCAGTCAACGATTCGCTGCAACAGATCGCCGAGAGTCTGCAGGCGAACATGGAGCTGAAGCGTCCGTGGGAAAAATATTTGCTCGATGCCCAGCAGTCGCTCGCCCAGAAGACGGAAAGCGACTTTGGCCGGCCGGACGGCAAGACGGATAAACTGTTCATGAACATTGGCAATAACGAGGTCATCGAGGTGGCCCATCCAATTGCCGCCGATGAGATCAATGGCGTGACGCGGCCACGCCTGCATCTAGGTCCGATCGGCTCTGGTCGGGATCTGGTGCGAAATGATGATTTGCGCACAAAGTTTGCACGGAAATTCGGCCTGCTGGCCACGGATGTCGAGATGAGCAGCGTGCTGGACAGCATCATTGGCAATTGTCGGGAGAGCTTCATACTGATTAAGGGCATATCCGACTACAAGGACGGCATGTCCACGCGCAAATGGCAGAACTATGCCGCACTCTCAGCTGCCGCGGTGGTTAAGTCCGTCATCTGTGGCATGGATGCGCCCACAAATGTCTAAGCGTGTCTCTCCATCGATAACTCAGCGGATTCTTCAGCAAATGATTTTACCATTTCATATGCATATACATAACCATATATGTATGTTTGTATATATACATATATGTACGTTTTTTTTTTTTATTATCTATAATTTTGCTTAGATCCTGCAATGTATTTATCAAAACGTTCTTATTTTATTCTCTGTGCGTTATTAACCAAAAGCGGGTCCCGGATTTGAATCTGACGACTCCTAAAAGTAGACCAAAACTTATGCGTTTATCTAATACCCTATAAACATGCATATGTACAAGTAATATGTATTGAATGATTTCTTGTTATTTATTTGTTATGCTTTTGTACTACATACATATACATATACATATATACATATATATATCATTTACAATCATACAATATATGTATGACACAGGCACATGACGTATATACCAAAATATATATATTTATGTATATACATATATTTAAATTAATAAATACTGCATTGAATTGCAGCAGTAACTAATAATTTTGTTTCGCTCTGGACCCGGCTATCTATTTTGTTTTTCACCGATGACTTGATTCACCACGACATTTCAATTTTAAATTTGCCGCGCAAATGCAATGGTTTACGTGGGCTAATGCGCTGCCAATTTATCGACTTGGCGTTGCCACCACATTACAGTCCTTGTCAATTTAAATTTTCCGCGCAAAGTCCATGGCCTATCTTTAGATAACCATGAACTTATCGACGCAGCGTTGCCACCTTTGCACACAACTTTGATTTATGGTAAATTTAATGCAAAAAGAAAATAGAAAAACGAAAAAGTAAGAAAGAAAAATATTTATTTAGTACATTTTGGCACATATTCAAAGATATAACCACACCATGTGAAAATAGTGTACATAAACTAAAGCCAGTGTTGAGCTACGAACCAAAGTGTGGGTGCCCGAATTTGTTTTTGTTGTTGTTGTTGCTCACAGTTGACAATTTAAATTTCAAATAGGCGCCAATTCATACATTAAATTATTAATAATTCTTGCAAATAATAGCGAAAATGAACTAAATTGATGTAAGTATGCCTGCTGAAATGTCTTAAATAACCAGATATCGATAGAAATGCCAACAGCTGATGTGAAAGAAAACTATATGGTGCATTAAGATAATACTGCTGCGGTTGCTTTCTGCTTCAGCGAAGAAGTCGGCCTCAGTCGGACAATTGAGCAACTCTTATGAGCAGAAATAAATACTAAGAATGTGTGACCATTAAATTACTCAGAATTATGCGTAACTATACTTCTCCGACGACTTGCCGATTGTACCAAAGTAATCAACGCTTGTCGCAGAGTAGCGTTCGTAAATCATTCAGAATACGTTCAGCACGCCGTCAAGCCGGTTGTCGTGTTCGGAGGTTCGTGAAGTGCGTAAAAAAAGCAACACGTGCGCTGTCTGTGTTTGCGACAGACAGAACGAATTGCCAGTTAAACGTGCAATTTTAGCAAACAGAAACTTGACTTAAGTTTAGAGTGGAACAAATAACGGCAGGTAAACAAAAGCTGTAGACGATAATTGCATTATTAACTCGGCAGCACATTTGTCAATTATACTTTGTTACACTGCTGCGTGTGCGTGCGTGCGTATGCGTGTGTGTGTGTGAGTGTGAGCTTGCATGTACTGTTATGTATGTGTTTGTGTGTGTGCGTAGCTGATTGTGTGAGAACCGGTCTGCAGATCGAATACGACTCGATGCATTGGTTTCCAATTGTAAATGGTTAGGAACAGAAGTGTCTTGGAAATGAAGATGCGTGCAATATTAATTGAAATATACAAATTGAGATTGTATAGTGAGTGCCGAAGACTATTTACTATGTATAGTATATACCTCACATATGTACATACATATGTATGTATGTATATACTGAAGAGTTTCTGTTATTTTAAAGTCCATATCTAACTTATCTATACTGGAACATTACATTATTTCATATCTATTCCATTATACATGTATGTGTGTATGTACATCTGTTTGTATGTAGTACATATGTGTGTATTCGTATTCATATGATTTGTATTCCTGCATGGCAAATGCATTTATGATAAGCGTGCCATGTGGTTCAATACAAATGAGCGTTTCAACTGTAAAGTGTAGAGTATAGGATATAACACTTCACAACATGCCAAACGTGATAATATCAACCAATCAATCACGTATGAATGTTCTCAAACTAATAATCATAGTAATAGTAGTAGTACTGTAGACAAGATCTAACTGTTAAATATATTTAAAAATGTTTATATTTTTAAACATTTGACTTCACAATATTATAGTAAATAACTAAAAGCAATCCCACTGCTTATTTCCACTGTGTCCTTCAAACATATTGAGACTTCGACTTGAAGCCTTCGTTTCAGTTTCAATTGCATCTAAAATAAACATTTATTTGTGAATATTTTGAATCATGGCTAGCAGCGTCAGCTCAATCTTAGCTTGAGCGCAAAGAGGTATTATATTTCACTGCATGATAAGCAGAGATTCCCACTGACTCAGGATAGCGAGATAAAAGCATAAATAAGCAAATTGATTGATGGCGAAACGTGAATCCCATTGGGACAGACGGATGGGGAAAGAGAGAGACAGAGAGAGAGAGAGAGAGCGAGAGATAAGCATAATCTGAATAATAATAATAATTTCTGGTATTCCATTTGATTCAGCTGCGAAATGCCCACACCGGATTGTTATCTCGAGCTGGAGGATGGAACCGTGCTGCCGGGCTGCTCTTTTGGCGCCAAGGGCACAGCCACAAGCGGCGAGGTGGTCTTCCAAACGGGCATGGTGGGCTACACGGAGGCCCTGACGGATCGCTCGTATAGTGCACAGATTCTAGTGTTGACCTATCCGCTGATTGGCAACTATGGTGTGCCGGATGCTGGGGCGCTGGACGAGTATGGACTGCCGGAGCATTTTGAGTGGCTCCAGGGCGCCGTGCAAGTGGCTGGCCTGGTAGTGGGTGAGATCTGTGAAACGCCCTCGCATTGGCGCTCCAAGCGCACGCTCTCCCAGTGGCTGGCGGATCATCGGGTGCCCGGCATTAGCGGCATCGATACCCGTTGCCTGACCAAGAAGCTGCGCGAGCAGGGCAGCATGCTGGGACGGATTGTCTACAAGGAGCCGGCCAAGCAGGCGAAAGTCCCGTTCGAGGACCCCAACGAGCGCAACTTGGCAAAGGAGTGCTCCGTTAAGCAGATGCAACTGTATAAATCGCCGCAGGGCGCAACTGGGCCACGGATCGCCATCATGGACTGCGGCCTGAAGCTGAACCAGATACGCTGCCTGCTGCAGCGCGGCGCCACTGTGCAGCTGTTGCCGTGGAGCGCGCAGCTGAAGGACGAGGAGTACGATGCTCTCTTCCTCTCCAATGGACCCGGCGATCCAGCCAGCTGTAGGCAAATTGTCGAGCAGGTGCAGCGCGTGCTGCAGGCTGGCACAAAGCCCATCTTCGGCATCTGCCTGGGCCATCAGCTGCTGGCCTCGGCCATCGGTTGCACCACCTACAAGATGAAGTACGGTAATCGTGGCCACAATCTGCCCTGTCTGCATCGGGCCAGCGGTCGCTGTCTGCTCACGTCCCAGAATCACGGCTATGCCGTCGACCTGGCCAAGCTGCCCGGCGACTGGGAGGAGCTCTTTGTCAACGCCAACGACGGCACCAACGAGGGCATTGTGCATCGCAGCAAGCCTTACTTCTCCGTACAGTTCCATCCGGAGCACCATGGCGGTCCGCAGGACACCGAGTTCCTGTTCGACGTCTTCCTCGATGCCATACGAGAGCCGCAGAAGAGCGTGCCCGAGCTGATCGCCTCCAGGCTGAGCGTGACACGGCCCGAGCCGCAGCCCCGTCCGCGCAAGGTGCTCATCCTGGGCTCCGGCGGGCTGTCCATTGGCCAGGCCGGTGAATTCGACTACTCCGGCTCGCAGGCCATCAAAGCGATGCGCGAATCCAACATCCAGACGGTGCTGATCAACCCGAACATTGCCACAGTGCAGACCTCCAAGGGCATGGCGGACAAGTGCTACTTCCTGCCCCTGACGCCCGACTATGTGGAGCAGGTGATCAAATCGGAGCGACCCAACGGTGTCCTGCTCACCTTCGGCGGCCAGACGGCCCTCAATTGCGGCGTCGAGCTGGAGCGTGCCGGCGTCTTTGCCAAATACAATGTTCGCATTCTGGGCACGCCCATACAGTCGATCATTGAGACGGAGGATCGCAAGCTGTTCGCCCAGCGGGTCAATGAGATTGGGGAACGTGTGGCCCCCTCCGAGGCTGTCTATACCGTGGGCGAGGCCCTCGAGGCAGCCGGCCGCCTGGGCTATCCGGTGATGGCACGCGCTGCCTTCTCATTGGGCGGCCTGGGCTCCGGCTTCGCCAACAACGAGGATGAACTGAGGACGCTGGCACAGCAGGCACTGGCCCACTCCACTCAGTTGATCGTGGACAAGTCACTCAAGGGCTGGAAGGAGGTGGAATACGAGGTGGTCCGCGATGCCTACGACAATTGCATCACAGTCTGCAACATGGAGAACTTTGATCCACTGGGCATACACACCGGCGAGAGCATTGTGGTTGCTCCCTCGCAGACCCTGTCCGACCGCGAGTACCAGATGCTGCGCAGCACCGCCCTGAAGGTCATTCGGCACTTTGGGGTCGTCGGCGAGTGCAACATTCAGTACGCGCTCTGCCCCCACTCGGAGCAGTACTACATCATCGAGGTGAATGCTCGACTGTCGAGGAGCTCGGCACTCGCCAGCAAGGCGACGGGCTACCCCCTGGCCTATGTCGCCGCCAAGCTGTCGCTGGGCGAGCCGCTGCCCGAGATCCGCAACTCGGTGACGGGCAATACGACGGCCTGCTTTGAGCCGAGTCTCGACTATTGTGTGGTGAAGATACCGCGCTGGGATCTGGCCAAGTTTATGCGCGTGAGCAAGCACATCGGCAGCTCGATGAAGAGCGTCGGCGAGGTGATGGCCATTGGGCGCAGCTTCGAGGAGGCCATACAGAAGGCGCTGCGCATGGTCGACGGCGATGTCCAAGGCTTCGATCCCTATCTGGCGGCCGTCGACAAGGAGCAGCTGTCGGAGCCAACGGATCGTCGGCCCTTTGTCCTGGCCGCCGCTCTACGCGCCGGCATGTCCATCGAGGAGCTGCACGAGCTGACGAAAATCGATCGTTGGTTCCTCCACAAGCTGCAGAACATCATCAAGTTCTACGGCCAGCTGGAGTCCGCCGGCAGCCAACTAACGCCGGCCCTGCTGCTGAGCGCGAAGCGCCTGGGCTTCGCCGACAAGCAAATAGCCATGGCCACCAAGAGCACCGAGCTGGCCGTGCGCCAGCAGCGGCACGAGCTCAACATCCGACCCTTTGTCAAGCAGATCGATACGGTGGCCGGCGAGTGGCCGGCGAGCACGAACTATCTCTACAACACGTACAATGCATCGGAGCACGACGTTCTCTTTCCCGGCGGGCACACCATCGTCGTCGGGTCGGGCGTCTATCGCATCGGCTCCTCGGTGGAGTTCGACTGGTGTGCCGTGGGCTGTCTGCGGGAGCTGCGCAACCTGAAGAAATCGACGATCATGATCAACTACAATCCGGAAACGGTGTCCACCGACTATGATATGTGCGATCGCCTGTACTTTGAGGAGATCAGCTTTGAGGTTGTCATGGATATCTATGAGATGGAGCGCTCGGATGGCATCATCCTCTCCATGGGCGGCCAGTTGCCCAATAATATTGCCATGGACTTGCATCGGCAGCAGGCCAAGGTCCTGGGCACGTCGCCGGAGTCGATCGACTGTGCCGAGAATCGCTTCAAGTTCTCGCGCATGCTGGATCGCAAGGGCATCCTGCAGCCCCTGTGGAAGGAGCTGACCAACCTCCAGTCGGCCGTTGAGTTCTGCCAAGAGGTGGGCTACCCCTGCCTGGTGCGTCCGTCGTATGTGCTCTCCGGCGCTGCAATGAATGTGGCCTATTCGGATCAGGATCTGGACACGTATCTGAATGCAGCCTCCGAGGTGAGTCGCGAGCATCCGGTGGTCATCTCCAAGTTCATCACCGAAGCCAAGGAAATCGATGTGGACGCCGTTGCAGCGGATGGTCAAATCCTCTGCATGGCCGTCTCGGAGCATGTGGAGAACGCTGGCGTCCATTCGGGCGATGCGACGCTGGTCACACCGCCGCAGGACCTGAACGCTGAGACCCTGGAGGCCATCAAGCGCATAACGCGCGATCTGGCCAGCGTGCTGGACGTGACGGGACCCTTCAACATGCAGCTGATAGCCAAGAACAATGAGCTCAAGGTCATCGAGTGCAATGTCCGTGTCTCACGTTCCTTCCCCTTCGTGTCCAAGACGCTCGATCATGACTTTGTGGCAACTGCCACACGCGCCATTGTCGGCATGGAAGTGGAGCCCATCGATGTGCTCCACGGCGTGGGCAAGGTGGGCGTCAAGGTGCCCCAGTTTAGCTTCTCGCGTCTCGCTGGCGCCGACGTCCAGCTGGGCGTCGAAATGGCCTCAACGGGCGAGGTAGCCTGCTTTGGAGATAACCGCTACGAGGCCTATCTGAAGGCCATGATGTCCACGGGCTTCCAGATACCCAAGAATGCGATTCTACTCTCCATTGGCAGCTTCAAGGTGCGTCGAATGACTAAATACCTATAGGGATTGTATATATGTATGCATGTATTATACATTTGAAATATTTCTATTCCTACAGCACAAAATGGAGCTGCTTTCGTCCATTCGGGAACTGGCCAAAATGGGCTACAAGCTGTACGCCTCCATGGGCACCGGCGACTTCTATGCGGAGCATGGCGTTGATGTGAGTATGACTGAAATGAAGGAAGATATAACTTACGGGCTTTGAGTTGATATAGACTTTCAGTTGATTCGATATACATATGCTATATCATATCCCTTTAACAACTTATATTGCCATTTTGTTACGAAGTCTTTTTCGCACACCTAAGAATTTTCTAAATGTCTGCTTAAATGGCAAACAAAATCGAATTTACATTCACAAAATGCTCAAACTGCATTGAGTAAAGTTGAGTGCGCAGCTGAATAAGTTGAAGTGAGTACGAAAGACTCGGATTGCATACGGCGAGAGCTAGCGAAGGCGTGCGAGCGAGAGAGGACGTTAAAGCTCATGCGTTACGCAGAGAGCAGTTGCGTTACTCTTAATGTAAACTAACAGCTCTTTTCTGCGTTCTCATACATAGATCAACGCGCGCAATTTGAACTTAACAGATCAGTGTTATGTTAACAAACATATCACTGTTAACGTAACAAACCATTTTGCATATGGAAGGAATTTCGGCTTCGGCCTCTCGACTTGGCTTTTTCTCTTCGTTCATTTCTTATGCCTCTCGGAGTACTTTGATAGATCAGTGTTCAGTTAACAGATCACTGTTAATTTAACAGACACCATCTCGCATTTTTTATTTACCTACTGTAAGTGAGGAAACAAGAAAGCCGGGTACTCCCTCTTACTATTCGCACGTACATATTTCGATGTAAGAAAACAAAAAGTGATTTTCCCTTTATGTAAATACCTTAAGATATAGATAATATAATACATATCTAGATAGTTAAACAGGAGATATGCCGTGGCCCGTTATCGAGGCAGAAGCTAATCGGCCATGCCTGAAGGCCATTGCATCGAGTCTGTTGTTGACTGATTGTCTGAGCGGATTTATGGCTATTTGCTAATTGAAGGCGCTCTTCACCTTTTGTGTGTTGCGTTTGAGCAGATCGCGGAAATCGTCGCGCTTCGATTCCGGCGCCAGTGTTTGCATTAGCTGCTCCGTCTTGGAGCTTAGGGTCTGCAGTGCGCCGGGATCCAGCTGGAGTCGCTGGAACAGCGAACCGAGCAGCACATTGCTCTCCTTAGCTGACTCTGGATGTGGCTGAGGCTGTGGCTGTGCTGGGGTTTCCTCTACGACCTCTGCCTCCACAATGATATCGTCCTCCTGCTCAGCGGGGGGCGGGGGCTGGGGCGCACGTCGTGCGGCTGGTGGTGTGGGCGGCTGCAGTGGTGTCACCTCGCCCGTGTGCATCTGCACCACATGCTCGACAAACTTAAGGGACTTGCGACGCATCGGGCTGGAGTTGCCACTGACTCGGGGAGTGCTCTGGTTGCTATGCATCATGGCCCGTTCCATGTTGCTGGCGGCCTGGCACAGTGCGTCCGTATAGTGATGGGCGTATTGGGAGCAGCCCAGCTGCTGGTAGAGCCGGCACAAGCGCTGCGCCTGCTCCAGGTAGAGCTGGGCATGCTGTGCATTCCGGAACTCCGTTGCCTTGGCCAGCATGGCCAGCATATGGTCGAGCAGCAGCTCCAGCAGATTGGTGCAGCGCAAGATTTCTATGCCATCATTTAGCTGCGGTGCTGCCGTCCCCGGGCCGGCAGTCGATGCACTGCTGGATGTGTGCGATGCCTGTGATGACTGCGATGCTCGCGGCAGGAGCAGCGGCAGATCCAACGTGATCGACTCCACGGAGCTGCGCCGCTGCTCCGCGGCCATCTTCAGCTGCTGGGCGCGCAGCATTTGGGTCTTGCGGCGGAGCTTGCCGCGAGTTCGCTCCTGATGCTGATGTAGTCCGAGCAAGCCCTGGGCATCATGGAGCTCCTGTTCCTGCTGCTGCTGCTGCTGCTGCTGTTGCTCCATTGGCTGCTCAACGATGGGTAGGGGATTCCTCGAAAACTTGGCCCAGCTGCGCAGCTGCACATAGTCGTGCGTCACTAGATTCTCGAGCAGACGCTCATAGTTGAGTTTGGGATAGAAATTGTCGGCGTGCTGGAGATTGCGCAATGCCTGCAGCACATGCATCAGCGGCTGCTCGGCAATGGCCGCCATGATGGTGCGCAGCTCCATCAGCGCATCCTCGGGCACGTGCTCGAACAGGTTGCGTCGCTGGATGAAATAGTCGCTCAGGTGCTTCTTGGCCAGGCAGTCGGCGAAGCTGCGCACGAAGCGCACCAGCTTCTCGCCGAGAAACTCCTCGGGCCACTCGTTGCTGTGGCGCTCGCACTGCCAAAAGAGATGCGTGCGCAGCTGCTCCATGATGTGGCCCATCGCCTGGCACTTCTCGTTGACGAAGGTGCGCACCAGCACCTTCATGAGCAGCAGCACCTTCAGCTGCATGCGCGTCAGCTGCCGCTCCAGGAACTGCTCCGCCTGGGGGAAGACAATGCGCCATTCCAGTTCGCGGAAGGGATTGCGCGCCCGCTTTGGCGTATAGCCCACGGGCACCACATGGAAGCCAAAGGACTGGATGCGCTTGCGCATCACCGCCGTGGGCCACTGGAATCGATCGCCCGTATGCAGATTGGTCAGCTGGGGGCGGGCGCGCAGGTTGAACTCGAAGGCGCAGTCCGGCCAGCTGTGGGGCACGTGAATGGCTGGGACCAGCTCCTCGGTGGCCGTGTAGATGCTGCAGCCCCGGTAGCTGCTCGCCGACAGCTGCGCCTGGCTGATGCCCAGCTCCTGCGCCAGCTGCTGGCGCAACAGTTCGCCAAAATAGTTCATGAACTGCTGGGAGCTCAGATAGCATTGCTGGAGGAGATCGCGACGACGCTGCTGCTCCATTCTGCACTGGCGGAGCACTTGCACCGTCTCGTAGCCGGAGCGGCAGCTCTGCTCTGGAGTCTCCTGCTCGTCGCTGGCGCTTCCATTGCTCTCCTCTTCATCTTCGTCCTCGTCCTCGTCCTCCTCATCGTCGCTCTGCTCCAGCCACGCTGGCAGGCAGCTGGCGAGCCGGCGTATGCAGGACTCTGGCAGCACGTTGCGCTGCAGTGGCTCACGCATCAGCTTCAGTTCATCCATGGAACGCTGCGTATTCAGGCGCGCTATATACACATGGTCATAGTCGCCCTCGCACCAGCTGCCGCGGCCCGTGCTTGAGCCCGCCCTGGAGCCCAGCCTCGAGCTCATCCTCGAGCCCGACCCGGTGCCCGTTCCGGCGGCCGTGCTGTAGCCAGAACTGCCATCTGTGTAGACGCCCTCGATGTCGATGTCGCCCTCATCGCTGCTTGGACTGCTCGGGCTGCTGCTCAAGCGGCGCTGCATTGGCATCGGCTCCCGCAGCTTCAGACGCACATAGCCCAGCCAACGGCTCTGCTCCAGCTGCTGCACGTACTGCGACCGACAGGGCGTTGTATTGTAGTAGTCCGTCTCCAGCAGCACCTTGCACAGCGCAGCTATCGAGTCGTAGTTGGCATCGTTTGGTCGGGCAATGTCCACATTCTCGAACACCACATAGGTCAGAGACCTTTGCAACGGTTGCGCCTTGACCTGGGACTTGCCGCTACCAGCCAGCTGCCTGTGTGGGCCATCTCTGTGTTGAAGAAAGAAAAGTCATTTGGGCTAGGCTAGCGAACTGGGATGGTAGATGGATCAAGTCAGCCTTGAAAGGAATTTACGGATGAAGACGGGAGAAGTGGACAGAAAGGCCAAGAAGGAATAGGGGAAACGAGCGATAGGGCAATGGACGGCAGAGAGGAATAGAGAGAGAGTGAGAATCAGAGAGAGAAAGAGAGAGTGAGAGTGAGAGTGATAATCAGAGAGAGAGAGAGAGATCTACAGAAATAGGTAGAAAATCAAAAACTTTGGTAAAGATAGACAGCCCAAAGAACGAATGAAGACAGGTGGAGACAGAGAAAGAAAGAGAGAGAGCGAGAGTGTAGCAGAGAAAAGCAGAACTAGAGGTAGGAATAGGTTGAACAAGGGAAAGGAGGAACAGAGGAAGATGCCGATACAAAAGAAGAGGACATAAGAGCCCGTAGAAGGAAGATACAAAGATATGGAAAATCTGAGAGAGAACGAGCAAGAGGTAGGTAGGTAGCGCAGCGGTAGGTAGGTAGAGACAGAGAGAGAGAGAGAGAGAAAAAGAAGAGAAGAACAATAAAGAAAGCGAGAGAATATTCTAGAATGAAATGTCGCAGTCAACGCAAATTTTAGAGTTGGTTTCAACTGTTCTCAGATGAGCCCGATGAAGGATTCGAGTGATGGAATGGAAATACCCCTGGGCATTCAATCCAACCGAATCTAGAGCTCGCTCCGAGTACTCCTTAACTTACATGGGCTTGAAGAGCAGTCGCTTGGCCACGGCCGCATCGATGGCGCTGGCGTGCAGCAGACTGTGCTCGGTGAGGGTCTGGGCGCAGGCGCGCTGCTTGGCCAGCAGCTGCTCGTCGATGGCGGCCAGCTCGTGCTCGAAGTGGCCAAAGAACTGGATGCACAGCAGCAGCTGGTTGAGCACGAAGGTGTGCAGCTGGCGCTCCAGCTGATACTGCGTCTTCTGCTCGATGATGCGCTGGTGCTCCTCGCGCTGCTGCTCCAGCGTGCGGGCATAGAGAGCGCTGACGCACTCCGTGGCGCTGCTGCCGTTGCTGCCCCCAAGCAGGCGCAGCTGCGGCGCCAGATTGTTGCTGCCCCGAACGCTGCCGCCGCTGTTGCTGTTGCTGCCACGCAGACTCCGCCGCAAACTGTTGTCATTTACCGTTGCCGTTCCCGTTGACTTAGCCTTTGCCTTTGCCTTCGCCTTGGACTGATGGCGACGCTTGCGCGCATTGCGCTTCTGCAGCTTGGCCAGCTGCTTCTGACGCTTCTCCTCCTGGCGGCGGCGCTGCTGCAGTCGGGGCGGCGCCTCTGCCGCCTGCAGCTGCTGCAGCGGATTGGGCAGCGTCTCGCTGTCCCGCGTCTTGGACCAGTTGCAGCCCATGAATCGTGTCTAGTTGAGCAGAGAGTTCTTCAAGCAGCGCTACGATTGCAACTGTCACTTCTTCCTAGCTGATATCGATCTAAACTGATCAAATTCCATTTTCCTGCCAATGCCAGTGTCGTCGTTGTCGTTGTGGTTGATGGTTGTCCAGATAAGATCGTCAGCGACGCCATCAACAATCAATCGAATTGCAATCGGGTCCCCTCGATTGCTCAATACTCGTTCAACAGTCTTCTTGTGTTCTCTCTGATTCTCAGTGACTGTTCTCTTTTATCTGATCTCTTTCTGTTTGCTCTCTTCTTTCTTATGCCTTATATTTATTATTTCTTATTGCATTCCTCTTCTCTTGTCTCTTCCATATTCCCTCTTCGATTTACTTCAATCATCTAACTTCATCTTTCCCAAGTGGGAAGCGAACATTTACAGTAGAGAGCAGAGAATTCGCTCTTTTCTTTCCTTCGCTTTGCGAGCTTTTCTTTTATTTGCTCTACTCTTGCACAACTTTTCTCTTCTCGCACCTTTTCTTTATATTCACTTATCTCGTCTCGTTTCACTTCTGGTTTCCTTTCATTTCTCCCTCTCTCACTCACCTCTGTGTATTTTGCTTCTCTTTTCTCTTATATATCTTGTCTATCGTCTCTTTTCTCGTTTCTCTCTTCTCTTTTCTCACCTCTCTCATTTTGCATTTCTTGTGTAACTTGTTCTCTCATTTTGACATCTTTTCTCACTTCTCTCGCTCGTATTTGTTCTCAATTTCAATTGGGCGATAAAATAAATATTATTCTCTGCATAAAACCAATATTCCCGTTTCGCACATCATATTGGCGAGCATAACAACAACAACAACAACCAACTGGCGACAAGTGTTGTTTCTTCCTACGCTTCCGGCCAGTCAAGTGGAGGCATTGTTATCGCACTTTCTGTCATGTAAACACGGCAATGGCTACAAAAGACGCATGAAGACGGCGCGCACAGTGGAGCAAGACCGGGCTAACAATGAAAAAATAAACAAACATTTAAAAATATATAAACATAGGTATCTTGACTAGATCCACTATCGCAGTCATTGAAATTTGTTGAATAACTGAACTCTGAGCTTTCAGACTCAATTTAGCATAACTATATTTTCGTATAGCTACTGCATTTATAATTTCAAACTGGTTGCTTCTACAGATCGAGAGATCTTGGGAATTACTTTCCACTAGTTATGTCAGAAGTAATCAAAAGAATTTTTAAACCGAGAATATGTGCATCTATTATATATAGTAGATTATCTAGTTCAAAAGTGAATTACTAATCCCACAAAAGAAAAATAAAACCTCATAAATCTCCATATTTAATTCGCCTGTCATCGATGATGAAATGAATATTTTCCTATGAAATTTGAATATGCCTTTTTTTAGAATATTTTTCTCTCGTCTCGTGCCATTTTTTCCAAGACTAATGGACTATATAATAATGCGATTATAATCTAATCCATAAACATTCATTAGAATATATGTATATGTATGTAACTATTAAGAGATCTATAATCTTGTTTTGTAATTGCTTTGGGAAAATGTATTAAGATTCAAGTTTTCAGCAATTAACGATTGCATGACTTCGATAGCTGTTATCGATAAATGTTGTCATTAAACGTTGCTTTTCTATATGATTTCACTTTGTTTCTGTATTAAGTTATCCTTAAGGGATATACTTGAGTAAAGAGGATGCGCTGGTGCTTCCTAATAAATAAAAAGTTATCGATAACAATTGACAAGTAATTGGGTCGTGCTGCTAGCCTGGTTGTACTGTGCACATCTAGCTTACAATGTTTTGTTGTTATTGCCCTATTTTTTATTGGCATTATTGTCAAATACAAGTGCATTATTATGTAGCTCCATAAATATCCAATATCTTTATATGCCCTAGGCAAACAATTGGCAAATGGCGCTGCATGACGTGGCCTTGATCTATGAGCTGTGAGCTAGTCCTAAATTACGATATTCTTGGTCCCTTTTGCAGGTGGAGTCTGTACAGTGGACATTCGATAAGACAACACCCGATGACATCAACGGCGAGCTGCGCCACTTGGCCGAGTTTTTGGCCACCAAGCAGTTCGATTTGGTTATCAATTTGCCAATGCGTGGCGGCGGCATACGCAGGTAAGGTCCAGGCACGGTCGGGATGTGCGATATGAGTAGAAGATATGTATATCCCTTAATCATATATAGATAATACATACATACATATAACATGAATCCAGCTCCTCTATATATGTATGTATGCATGTGTATCTATATACATACTCATCTTACATATGTTGTTAACGCCCTTCTATGCGATTTTCATGTATATATTGTAATATTTGGATGATCAATTCGTGATGTATCCCTAAATTATATAAACATAATAAATATACATACATATATAGTAATATTAATCTATATATGCATATATGTACTTCCCTTCATATAACTGACCTTATGTTACACTCGCCTTTCTATGCGATTTTCATGAGCACAACTGTACAGAGCTGATTAACTAGATTCGAATTTGTATTTAGGGTCTCCTCGTTCATGACCCATGGCTATCGGACACGTCGTTTAGCCGTCGACTATTCCATTCCCCTGGTAACGGACGTAAAGTGCACCAAGCTGCTGGTGGAATCGATGCGCGTGACGGGTCGCAATCCGCTCATGAAGACCCACACCGACTGCATGACATCGCGCCGCATCATTAAGCTGCCTGGCTTCATAGATGTCCATGTGCATCTGCGAGAGCCGGGCGCCACGCACAAGGAGGACTTTGCCAGCGGCACGGCTGCCGCCTTGGCGGGGGGCGTCACCATGGTCTGCGCCATGCCCAATACGAATCCCTCGATTGTGGACCGCGAGACCTTCAATCAGTTCCGCGAGCTGGCGCGCGCCGGCGCCCGCTGCGACTATGCGCTATACGTGGGCGCCTCCGATGCCAACTGGGAGCATGTCTGGGAGCTGGCCAGCCAGGCGTGCGGCCTGAAGATGTATCTGAACGACACGTTCGGCACCTTGCGGCTCAGTGACATGGCCTCCTGGCAGCGCCATCTGTCGCGCTGGCCCAAGCGGGCGCCCATCGTGTGCCACGCGGAGCGGCAGAGCATGGCGGCTGTCATCCTGCTGGCCCACCTGCTGGAGCGGCCGGTGCACATTTGCCATGTGGCCCGCAAGGAGGAGATCCAGCTGATACGCGCCGCCAAGGAGAAGGGTCTGCGCGTCACCTGTGAGGTGTGTCCGCATCATCTGTTCCTTAGCACACGCGATGTGGAGCGCCTGGGCGTTGGCATGGCCGAGGTGCGACCGCTGCTCTGCTCGCCCGAGGATCAAGAAGCGCTGTGGGAGCACATGGAATATATCGATGTCTTCGCCACTGATCATGCGCCGCACACTCTGGCCGAGAAGCAGTCGGAGCGACCGCCGCCCGGTTTTCCCGGCCTGGAGACCATATTGCCCATGCTGCTGCAGGCCGTGCGCGAGGGCCGGCTCACATTGGAGGATATCAAGCGCAAGTTCCATCGCAATCCGCGCAACATATTCAATCTGCCCGAGCAGCCGCAGACCTATGTGGAGATCGACCTGGACGAGGAGTGGACCATTAACAACGCCGAGCTGAAGACAAAAGCGCAGTGGACACCCTTCAATGGCACCAAGGTCACGGGTCGCGTGCATCGCGTCGTGCTGCGCGGCGAGGTGGCCTACATCGATGGCGAGGTGCTCGTCCAGCCCGGCTTTGGACAGAATGTGCGCGCCAAGATGCCGCTGCCGCAAAAGTCGGAATTGGAGGGCAGCGAGCTGCCCAGCGATATGGATGCCAACGACACCTTCACCCGCCTCCTGACCGAAGGAACCAGCGCAACGGCAACGGCCTCGCGTGCCCCCGCCGTGCATTTCGTGGATGAGGCCAGCATGAGCACATCGCCGGCGACGGGCAGTTTCCTGCGTCCGGTGTCGCCATCGCCACGCCTGCGCCTCGACTCCAACACGGCGCTCAAGGATTATCTGCAAAAGAGCTCGGCGTTGTCGGAGCCGAACCCCGTGGCGCACTGCTTGGTTGGCAAGCACATCCTCTCCGTGGACATTTTCGATAAGGAGCGTCTCAACGATCTGTTCAATTTGGCGCAGCTGCTCAAGTCGCGCGTGACCAAGGATCGGCCCGTCGACGATTTGTTGCGCGGCAAAATCATGGCCAGCATCTTCTATGAGGTGAGCACGCGCACCCAGTGCAGCTTCAGTGCGGCCATGCAGCGCCTGGGCGGCCATGTCATCACCATGGATCAGGTCACCTCTTCGGTGAAGAAGGGCGAAACACTGGAGGACAGCATCAAAGTGATGGCCAGCTATGCAGATGTCATGGTCCTGCGTCATCCCGAACCTGGCGCCGTTTCGGTAAGCAAATATCAAATATACTTATCCCAAACATGTGTTCAGCTAATTCGTAATCCTTCATTGGCTTCCACAGCGTGCTGCGTCGTTTTCGAGAAAGCCGCTGATCAATGCCGGCGATGGAGTCGGGGAGCATCCCACGCAAGCGCTGCTGGACGTGTTCACCATCCGTGAGGAGATCGGCACAGTCAACGGCCTGACCATCACCATGGTCGGTGATCTGAAGAACGGACGCACCGTCCACTCATTGGCCCGCCTTCTCACCCTCTACAATGTCACGCTCCAGTATGTCGCTCCGTACGGTCTGGGCATGCCCGAGGGCATTATGCGCTACCTGCATCAGCGAGGCGTCAACCAAGTGACCTTCGATACCATTGAGCAGGCGCTGCCCACCACCGATGTGCTCTATATGACGCGCATACAGCGTGAGCGCTTCCAGAGCGAGGAGGAATACCAGCGAGTAAGTAAAAATAAATGATGTCAGAGATAGATACAGAGTTAGCTGGAAGTTCACGTGATTTGTTTGTTCTTGCAGTACTGCGGCCACTTCATTGTAACGCCCAAGCTGATGACGCGGGCCAACAAGCGGACAATCGTGCTGCATCCGTTGCCGCGCGTCGAGGAGATCAGCCGTGACTTCGACTCGGATCCGCGTGCCGCTTACTTCCGGCAGGCGGAGTACGGCATGTACATTCGCATGGCTTTGCTGGCGATGGTCGTCGGCTGTCGCAGCACGGCGCTTTGAACGAATTTATGTGAATATTTCTTCCATTTTTGTACTATTTTCTCTTGGATGTATGCGATTTACATACATAAACACAAATTTTTGCTAATATTCTTGCGGTTTCTTTCCTTCTATTTTAATGGTAACGGACTAAATGGCTACAGTATCGGTTGTTGCCTCGGCTAGCTGCCGATAGTTTGGCTATCGATAACATTTCTTGGCATTGCTCAACACACGCACAAAAAAAGTGCGGCAAACTAGCAATGAATTCAAATAATCATGAAAACAAAAAATTTGTATTCTATAAAATAATTCGCTTAAATTTATGTTTGGCTGTGGGGGCTGCGTTGGCGCCACCACGGCATCTCAGTCTCTTGTGTTCACAAACATCACGTGCTTTCCCAGCGCTATCGCTGCGTCTAATAGCGCTGAACCACAATTGTTGTGGGCCATTGATTATCCTTGTCGTTGTCCTTGTCCTTAACATCCACGCTAAGGGTCAGTGTGCTCTCCGCAAAGGCGGCATTCAAATTGCCAGCCAACTGTTGCTGTGACTTCTCCACGCTGGTCATGGCCACGGCCAATGATTTGCTCGGATCTTGCTGCTCCAAGGCCTTCCTTTTGTGGCAACAGCTAAAAGGCATTTCAGCTAACTGAATCTTCATATGGCTGATGATTTGTAGAAATAATCACTTACGTTTTACGCTTGCGACATGCCACCATCGAAACGAGCACGGCCAATATAATAATGGCTGCTAACAAGCCCGACAAACCTGCCACCATGGTCATCATGCCGTGCGGTTCCCCATCCGAGGTCACCTTAGTAACTACAACAGAGAGAGAGAGAGAGAGAGAGCGAGAACGAGAGAGATTAGTGATCTAGTTTGTAGCAAATGCCTAGCTGTCTGGCAGTTTTTGGCCTGATTCATGATGCACATGCGACTCAGTGTTTCAGGGCCAAGTCGCTGTTGAACTTCAACTTGTTTATAATCGGTGATTGGCTCGCCGGCTGACTGGCTGGAGAGCTGTTGCTGTCGTTTTATTGTCGTTTGCCTATGCCACCGTTTGGCAATGGCCGACGCCCACAGCGACGCATTTCCGCCATTGGGACAGATTACTTTCTAAGCCGGAAGCTAGGCGCTGGGTTGCGCCGGGACACTTACTTGAATCTTCGACAACGAAACGCTTGCTGTTGGGCAACGCCGAGGCCTGCACATAGCTATTTGGCTCCATTCCAAATTGTTAGCTGAGGCGAACTGCTGGAAGAGAGCAAAAAATCAAATATTAATACATACATACATATGTATGTATAAATAAAAGGCCATGAGATTATTAGCTGCATTAACCAACACATAACAGCAACACTACTGTTATTTATGTATGTATGTATGTAGCTATCTCTTGTGCATTGTATATTAACCCAGTTGCAGCAACCGCTAGCCACGGTCACGCTCGACTCCGTCCGATTGTTGGCCAATCTCTCGGAGACTACTCGCGCCCGCCCACTGCCAGCCAAGCCACGCCACGCCCAGCTGTAGCTTGTGCTAATTAAACGATCTACCCAATGTGTTCGCTCATCTGGCCTTATCAACATGCGACAACAGCAACAACAGCAGCAACAGTGACAAGATTTTCGGTTTCGGTTTCGTTTTTCAATTTTATTGGAGCTGCCGTTGTCGTTGCCATTGTTGTTGTTGTTGTTGTTGCTGCTGCTGCTGCTGCTGTTGTCGCTGTCCGTGATTTAGATGACATTAATTAATTAGATTTAATTGTTGAGTGCTTGTTCTCAAGCAATTAAAAAACGAAACGAAAATAAAAAGAATTTGAGAAAGTTTCGCGCCTAGCAGCACTAGTCAACAGCATACGGATCCCAAATGCCAGAGCAGTCAGTGTTAAGCAAGGCAATTAGTCAGATCTAACCGTTAGTAATGGAAACACTGCATTTGCAATGCGTTATAATGGAAACATGTTGTTTTTGCTCTTACTTCTGTTTTCCTTCTTTTTGTTTTGCTTCTGTTTTTGTTTTTGCTTTTTCTATGCTCTTGCCAATATTTCCGTTACCTTTCAGTGCGTAGTGTGATTTTTGCACGGCAATAATAAAGCTGCTATTGATTTATGGCTAATTAAAATGATCTCGTGAGCATGTTTAAGTACGAATTACCCAATCAAAGCGAGACAAGCTGCAATCAATTTGTAATTTGCATAGAAATGGCCAACTTATGTATGTTAATGCTCCATACAAGCTCACTATATCTTTGCATGCACATACATAAGTATGTATGTATGTATGTATGCACGCGTGTGAATTTGTACATACATATGTATGACTTACATATGTATGTATGTACATATTTAACACGTGAGTGATATGATTTGGCAATTAAATGGGCAGCAACCAGTTTGGTCTGCAGCCACGTGCCGCTATTTGAAGACCATTCGAAATAGATAAGTGAATAATAAATATTCTGCGTGAAATGCGAAATTCCTCTCAAATAAAAAGACACACACACACACACATATATACAGTGGTGTATGCAAGCATGTAAATATATGTACATACATACATACATACATATGTATGAGAATGGCTTCAAAAGTTGTTATATGAACGATGTAAGCATGTACATATACATACATACATATACATATGTACATATGTATGTGTATATATACTTTACTTATTTTGTATATCTTCTTCTTTGTAAAAACATATTTAGTTTTATACGCTTTTCTACTTATATCTTATTTAATTATTCTCATATATATATACATATATACGCATATCTAGTGGATGCTTGTGGAATTTCTAAAATTTGCAACAAAAATTGATACGGAAAGAGGAACTTTTCAGAAGAACATGCCCAGAATGTTAACTGTTTACACCTTTAGCTTTGTTCATCTGTGTTCGGCATTTCAGTTTCTGTTTTAGTTTCTGCGTTTTTTTTATTTTTTTTATGGCAAGTGCTTGATTTGCATTTAAATAAAAAAACTATCGAAATCGTTAAGTATTCTCAAATGGGGCATAGATATATCTACATATATATACATGCTATTTATTGTTGTTTAACGGATTAACATATCGACGTACACATGTAAATCCCAACTAAACACTTAATTCCAATTGGATATGACAATTCGCCTGCCTGTTGCGCTGCAGCCAATTGGGAGGAACGCTGGGAAATGGAATGGGACTGGGAAGTGGTGGGATTGCATGACAACGGGCGAAATTACTGGAGAAATGCGAGTTCGAGTTCAATAGCAATACAAATTGACATTTATTTCATTTAATTCTTTTGTGATTTGTGAGAATTTTTATACATATTTTATTTTTCATTATAGTTTAATTTATTTAATCAGCTGCTTGCTTGCAGCGATTTGCAAGTTAATTGCACAAATTAATAGTTATAAATAACAGAACGGGATTGGGAGTGGAAGTGGAAGTGGAAGTGGAAGTGGAAGTGGAAGCACAGTCACATGTCCGATATATACTTGTATATGAATGTATGTACATATATATACTAAGAGCAACTGTCATAAATATACTAAAATGAGTAAATTGGCAATAGCAACGCGCGCTCTTGGTCGATCAAATGATAGCTAATCCAATAAACAGATGACAACCAAAACAAACCACATGAAATTTGTATATATTATGAATGGAGCAGTCCAATAAATATACATACATATGTACATATGTATATGTACGTACAATACATGTGCTCAATCTTTGGCATTATAAAAGCTGCTAATTTCCTTCAGAGTTTGACAAGGTTTCTTGATTCAAGACGCACGACTAACTAAATAAAATATAATACAAAAAGAGAATTTCTTCTCAATTTGATGATTTCCTAATCAGAATTAGTATTGCTGCATACTTCCTCTATATGATTCGTACATTTGACTATCTGACTTGCAAAAAAAAAAAAAAAACAAAAGACAAAAAAATGTATATGTACATATGTATATACATACATACATATATATGTATGTATATTCTCGGTTTCGGCTATTCAACTACTTTCTACATAATTGCGAGATACTTCAGACAGAAGCACTTGAAAGAAGCACCGAGGTGTGTCCATAAAATGCTGAAATTTTGTATTCGAATTTTTAATACTTTTTGACATTCCTATTTCCCGCAGAACACACTGAAGACCTTTTTTGATTTGTTAACTTAATGTTTGCTTACATTTTGAAGAATATGTTTTTACGCTTTCTTGCTTTTATTTTTTTTTATTTTTTGGTTCGTTGTATTTTTGGGATCTTTCAAAATTAAAACTGTGAACTCGCGTCGACGACACTCAGCGTACGACTAATGCTGGCTACGTAAAGCCCAAACGTAACTTTCGATTGCGCCAAAAGCGAGCGATGGCGACGGCAACGTCGACGTCGACGTCGACGTCAGCGTCGGCTTCAACTTGAACGTAGACGTTGCAAGCAAACAAGCGTCTGAGTGGAATGGAAATGGGAATCGAAATTGGAATTATATTCGGAACAGAAGGCAGTCGCTGGGCTGCTCTGAATTGCTCCAAGTGCGAACTTAAACTTGACTCTCCAAACGATTTTGTTTAATGAGCTTAAATCGAATTAAACGCAATGAAACTGGAGCTGACGTTGCGACATGTGCGCAAACATATGAAAGCGATGCGACAATTCAATGTCAAGTGAGAAGCGACAAGCGACAAGCGGAGAGTCTGCTCCACACATTCATTTATGTTCCAGCCAAGCGATCAGCGCTTGCGACTGAACATTACTCATACGAGATGCGGCCCGGGATGACGTCGGGTGTAACAAGAGTTTTCGATTTCCAGCCAACTGATAAGAGCGGCAAGTATTCAGGCAGTACATGAATTGTATGTTAGCTGCTTGTTTCTCAGTTATTCCAGCATTGATTCAATATTCAATTATTCGTACCTGCCCAAACACCAGTTCCGGGCTCTTTCCCAATTTCCCCTCTGCTAAATTGCTAAGCAGCTGAATCACTTGGCCAACCTAGCCAACTTGGCTAGCTGCTGTTGTAATGCAAATTTTCGATAGAGGCAAGAGAGGCAGGCCGCACGTAAAAGTGTATACATATATGCTATATATATATATGTTCTTATGCTGGCTCGAGAGACACGTTGTTTTAGCCTTGACCTTCTGCATATCTGTTGATTCGTCCGTCCGTATATACGTCCGTCCATCCCTCTATCCTTTCGTCTGTCTATTCGTCCGTCCCTTCTGCCATCTGACTGTCTGCCCGTCCGTCGATCTCTGTCTATCCGTCTTTCCATTCCCCCATTCGCTTGTCCGTCCGTCCCTTCGTTCGTCTGTCATTCCGTGCGCTCGTTTGTCCGTCCGTCCGTCCATTCGTCCGTCTATCTGTCCATCTATCCGTCTGTCCGTTCGATCCTTCTTCCGTCTATCTGTTTGCCTATCCGTACATCCTCCAGTTCGTCTGTCCGGTCGTCCGTCCATCCATCTGTCCGTCTTTCTATGTTCTCACATCTAAAACAATGTATTGTTGTTTGTGTCTGAGTTAAAGTCAAAGCAAGTTAGTCTTTAGTTGCGAGGCAATTGGAAAACTGTTTTGTTTATATTTTACTTCAAGTCGCATTAGCAATAATATATCATAGATATAATTAGCTGTTTTTGTTGAAGTATGGGTCTAAGTAGGTACACGTGGCGTCTGTTCCTTTTGGTGCCGGGCACACTTATAGATAAACATCAAATGTTTACGGTTCCATTCGCTTGAACAATATTTTCAGCAGCCAAAAGCCGAGGCAAACACAAAAGCCACAAAGCAAAAATCCAAAGGCAAAAACAAAAGCAAAAGCAGATGCCAATTAAATATTACATTCATTGCACTCTCTGATAGCTGTTTATTTATTTATTAAAATGTTAGATAAGCATAGTGTATATAATATGTATTATATAAATATATCTACAGTATACATATATGTATGTATGTATGTACACACGACTCGCTCACACGATTGACAGCGATTTTATTCAGGATGTTAAGTAATACATAGTTAGCTTATCCAGATGTCAATTAACATCTGTCATTTAGCTACTGCGTTCATCTCAGTTCCTGATAAAGCAAAAACACAAATTTGAAACAGTAATAATAATTATTTGTAATGCTGTGTGAAAAGCTATTGAAACTGTGTTATTATTTTAATAGTTGTTCGAAAATCTAACTGTTACTTGATGTAATATAATTTGTTGTTTTCTATAATTCAGCTCGATCAGAGACGGTTCTATATAAATATATATCGAAAACAATCAACATCAAATTTAGGAACTGGTATAAATAGATCTATGACGTTGTTTATCAACGAAAATTGAGAACATTGTAGTCGACTGCCTAATACTCGCTTAAAAGCAAAAAAGACGTTTGAAGTCTTTAATGCTAAACTTTTTTATAGTTGCCTATTCAATTTTTTCACTTCACCCTCCTCGTTCTCTCGCCTTATCTCCAGTACATCCTCTTCCTCCTTTTTTTTTTCAATCTTTCGTGATCTGTCGTTTTTTTTTGCCGATATAGTTGTTTCATTATATATGAGCGGGCATGTAAATTCTTTATAATCAGCATGGGAAATAGTAGAGAAAGTCGAGCTAGTCCAATTGTAATCTTAATGCGTAATACGCTCTATGGGCAAATCAGTTTTGCTCTGCTTGGGAAATTTTTTTGGAAAATTACCTCTACCACTTTAGAGAACCTTTATATATATACATTGTATATACATATCTATATTTTATGTCTCTATATGTATCTATCCATGTCAAGCATGCCGAATACAAACCTTTGAATTGCGTTGTTTATGGGAATAGATTTAAATACAGTTGATTATTGTCTTTTGGTTATGTCAAATGCCGTTTTTTTTATAACTTAATAGATGTTTTTATTATACAAGGGGCAAGAATTCGTCATATTGTTTAAGCGAGTCGCACTTGTAATTTTAATTAAAGAAAATCTCTTCAATTGTTGTTTGCATGCGCAAAGTATTGCTCAGTTTCTTATTTATCGTTATCTTATTTATTTGAATAATAATGCAGGAATTCACAAAATCTTTTTTAAAATTTGTATATTTTTCTTCTGAATACAGTATATAAAAACACATCGATTTCTGTCGGCATTTAAACACTCTCCGCCTCAACGGCATCGGCCTCAATGAGCGCTCAGAAGTGTTCGTTCTAAATATTTGTTTTTATTTTTTGCTTCTCTTTTTTTGTATTTGTTTGTTGTTTTAATTTAGATTTGCCATCTCGCAAGAAATGAGCGACTATATCGCATATATGTACATTTTCTAAGTATATAGTACACAAAACGTACATATATGAGACGCCACTCGGGAGAAGAAAAATAAAATAGTATAATGAATGATTTTAGCTATTTATTTACTTATATTATATTATCCCTAAATCATGCCGTTTATTTTTAATTTGTTTATTTGAGTTGTTCATTATCCATTACATTTTATTTGTAATATATTTACATTGTTTATTTTCGTTTGATTTATTTTTGTTTTATTTCATTCATTGAAATCTTCATTGGCCGTTAAGTGCTATCGTTCATAGCGATAGCTGCCCATGATGGGCGTTCGTTAATTGAAATTCAAATTAATCGATAAATGCGCTTCACTTCCGCATTGCTTCCAGCTAATGCAGTGGCGCATGCGTTACAGCTGCACGTGCAAGAATCGTGACAGAATTGGCAATTCGTCAAATGCCATCACTAGATAACTGTGCCAGTCCACCAAACTGGGTAACTAAGAAAGCGTGCACAAGCTAAGCTGTGTGTACATACGGGTGCGGGTGTGTGTGCGTGAGTATGCAACAACTGTTACAACATTCTGACGCCTCACAGATGCTTCGTTAGGTTACAGTTAGCTGACGTTGACGTCAACGGGCAGCTATTGTGACGCCAGCGCAGTAGCAGCAGGCAGCAGGCAGCAGCAGTTGCATCGGCGACAATAATAATTGATTTTGATAACAGCCAAGTTAATTTTACCGTCAAACAGCTTACCTCTGCCCACACACCACACCCCCCACACCGCACGTCCAGCGGCAGCTAAGCCGCTAAACATTTGCCCACTCCCACTAAATACAAATTGCCGTTGCGGCTGATAAATTACACTAATCGCTGTGCTACGTCGCCAGCGGCGACGACAACATCGACAGATGTACATATGTATGCATGCCTCTATATGTGTGTGTGTGTGTGTGTCTGTGTGTAGCTGTATTTGTTTTTGCATTGTTTGCGTGTCTCGATAAATCTTCGCTTTTGGCTCCGTCTCTCCCTTTCTATCGCACGCCAAGCACGACTTGAAAGCTCGCTAAACAGGAAAGGAACACAAAGTGCCGCAAGTGCCGTTATTGAAATTCGACCGATGCTATGCATGCGCGCAAACACACAGAGCGAGAAACATTTTAAATTGATTTGTTTGCGACTGCAGAAGTTGATAAGTTGCTACATGGCCTCGACTGTAATTTTCCAAACAACTTTTGCCAAATACGTTGTATTTGAATAATATAACATATACACTGCCAGCGAAAAGTTATCGCACGCACTGGCTGTGCTGCTGCTGATATCGCTTCAAGTTTTCTTCTGGTAAGTTTTCAAAGAGCACTTTCTTTGCCGCCCCCTCCCGCAAAACAACTCTTTGACGAACTCCAAAAAGTATGCTATTTTTTATATGATGAGCTTTGCTGCCTAATTAAATTCCTAATAATTCAAAATGCAGCTGTAATCAATTTGAAGCCAAAGCAGTTCAGAAGGTAAAAACCAGGGCATTCATAGATATCCCCAACATGCATGAAGTAACCTCAAGCTGTTGGGCGTTTTTGATGGGTTTTTGATGGGTTTTCGGGCTGTGTCCTTTTCTCATTATTTCAGCCGTTGTCCAAATAGAGTCAGCATGAAAATTCGAACTCGAATCCGGAATCCGAAACCTGAGCGTTGAACATAACGAAGTAAAGTGTGCGCCAACTGAAGCCAACTACAGCGAATCGATGCTACCCTTTTTATTCCTATTCATTCCGAAGTATTCCCACCAAGACGTTGGCCTCGGTGCACTTGCAGCCTCAGTAGGTGCAGCAGCCGAGTCTGGGGCTGCTTGGCTGACGTTTGTATTCGCTGCAGTGGCCTTGGATGCCTCACGCTTCAGGCCGACCGCGGTTCGCGATCGCTGGGTCGCAGTATTGGCCACGGGCTTCACTCGCGACGCAGATTCCTTATTCCCGGTGCTGGCATTGGTGACCGCCGTCGTCTGGATGGTTGCGCTCGATTGCTGCGGTGTTGGCGCCAGGCTCTCACTTCCATGGTTCCGCCGGCGTCTCTCCCCGCCGAATAATTTACCCAGGTACGGCATGCACATGACTCTGAATGATGGGCGTTGGCAAAACAAAAATTTAGATTTTCCCAAAAGGTCGAAATGTTAATTTAGTTCGATCTATTTATCGTATGGCTTGTATGATGAAATCTGAAATCGTTTTCAACTGTCGGCTTAGACTGTTGATTGCTAGCGCACTGCTTACTATGACAGGCAACCCGGCGGTGTGGGAGAGAGAGAGAGAGAGAGAGAGAGATAGAGAGAGGTGGGAAAAATATGTTTTTGTTTTTACGAAACTATAAAATATATTTATTTACAGCTTAAAATATCTCAACCTTTTAGGCAACTTAATAGAAACAAAAGTTAACTAATTTATCTACAATAAACGACATATATTATAGAGAGAGCGAGAGAGAGAAAAACAGAGTGAGAAAGAGGGCGATATGGAGAGATAAAATACACACTCAGGGACTGAGAAAAGGAAGGAGAAGAGTTGATATGTATATGGATATACATAGATAAGGAAAGAGAAAATGGTAGTAAGAGGCAATTTATAAATAGAAAATCGAATAAACATAAACCTATTGAGAATTTTCGCTCATGTGAAGACGGACCCGAACCACTGTGCAGCTGTTGCTGCAGCCATCGCTGGGGGCACAGGCAGCGCTATTTATAGACGCGTTGCATCCGCAGCGTCTGTGCCTCTGGGCCTTTGTGCATCTGTGCTGCAGCAGGCACAATGCGTGTGTTAGTATCTTACGAATCGGCGTGCAGCATCGATGGCTTCACTTGGCGTACGGCGCATGAATCAGCCGCTGGGCATTCGGGTCTGCTGCTGTCGCATTTGTACCTGCATCAACTTTGGCTTTGTGCTCTCGCCGGGCGGCCTGCTCAAGCTGATGCAGCTCGGCCTGGCCACGCTGTGCGAGGGACTGCTGATACGCTACGGTGTGCCATATGCCGATTCCATTGGCCAGGCGCTGACCAGCTTCCTGGCCACAACGGGCCACTGCTTCACCACCACGGGCATATTGCTGCTCTGCTATTGTTTCTCGGACAAGTCCTATGGCCTCATACGCCAGTCCCTCTTCGTGAGTAGCCATATTTTTGTATATCTAGCTATATGTAGTCTAAGACTTTGGCATTGGCAGGAAACACTGTTCCACGGCCTGGCCAGCTGCATGTACTTCAGCTCAGCCAGCTACATGGGCTTCGCCTGCGTTGTCTGGCTGCATCCGCAGTTTCTAGTACGTCCCGGCTTCTGGGCATATCCGGCCATGACTGCCGCCTACGTAAGTATCATCTTCACTATATACAATATATACATATATTATTCATTATATTCTTCTATGCAGTACATGGGCTATGCAGCGGGTCTCCTGCATGCTATCGATGCCTATCTCTCCTTCAAGCACTTCCGCAGAGCTAGTTAAGAGCGAAGGGCTTTAAGGTATGCTAGAATTTTCTCTTTTAAGTTCGACATGAACTCATCAACTATATATGTATAAACTTATATATTTTATATTCGACTTTTACTATCTCTTTCTATGTCTTGCTTTATCCATGTAGGTGGAAATTTTTGAAAATTTTTAAAACCTTTTTTGACTTCAACTCGATTTTGTAATACCTAAAGCCTAATTTTAAAATATTAATTTATAATTAGCTTCAGCCATAATTAACTAAATTGTTTCTCTCCTTCTCTTTCTCTCTTTATCACTGAACAGCTTATCCAGTTTTAACAGCAGCCCAGACAAGCACAACTATGCAACGACTTAATCTAGAGTTAAGACATTTACTAATACTTATATACAGATAGAGTATATATATATATCTATTCGCTGACTGATCTCTCCTATAAAGATGTCCAAGAAGTTCGCATTTGTCATGCAATTACTGTTTATATATGCAATTAGGTACGTTAAATGTATTTAAATATAGATAAATATGAGCGCAAACTCGTATTTAAGGCACCATTAGTTGAGAGATTTACAATAAAAGCATTTAAGTATACGTAAACTAGCTACATTTGTGTGCAAATGGACTGGATGGCGTTTTTATATGTTGGCCAGAATGATGACCGTTAGCACCGTCTAAGCCATTTTATTGGCCGCTTTGAATTTCCTAAATGGATAAACAAAGTCAATATTAATTATATTTATATTAATGTCATGATTGGCTTCAGCTCATACTTAAGCTGCTTCAGCGCCTGGCTGGTCTCATAGTCAGCCTTCAGCAATCCAATGCGCACCCAGCGCGGACGCTCGTGAATCACCTTGTGTATGAGAAACTTGAGGCCCAGCAGCAGATGCTCGAAGATGACAAAGGATAGATCCGGTATGGAGGGCAGCCAATGGGCAAAGAATTGTCTGACAAAGAGAGCAAGCATATACAAAAGTAAATATATATAGAAATAGAGAGTGAGAGAGAGAGAGAGAGAGAGAGCGTCAGCTATAACTTTACTTGACATTCGGCTGCAGAAAGAGCAGGCCGCAGTTGCTCAGCAGCGACATCACAGAGAGCAGCTCGAAGGCCAGCTGCCAGGCGCCAATGTTCTTGGCACGACGCGCAAAGGGACGCTTGAAGATGTTGCACAGCTTGAACATGTCGATGTGGACGGCGAAGACGTTGTTGATCAGCGCACCGATGGCGGCAAAGGGCGCCACGGCCGCAAAGAGCACCACGTAGCCGAACTGTATGCAGACCTGCAGATAGTCCTCGTAGGTGGAATGGTATTCATCGAGGCCGGATTCATAGAACGCTTGCTCGTAGCGCGGCTTGTTGCTGATGCCGCGCAGCTTCTCTGGTTCGATCTCCTTGTGGCGATACTTGGCATACTTCTGTCGCAGCACCGCCATCAGTGGTATGCCAATCTCCTGTGCTATGCACACCAATTGGAAGATGAGCAACTGCATCATCAGCTGGTACTTGAGCTGCTTGAGATCCTGCAGCACGAACGCAATATAAAACTGGGAGAAGAAGTTGTTGACAATCTCGAAGAGCATCAGCTTATTGACCCGATGCCGCTCGTACTGCGACCTGGTGCGATGATTCTCCAAATTGGTCAGGAATGTGGCAAGCTTTTCGTATGCCCACGAGAAGATCGCTATCAGCATGGACTGCACAATGACGGGGATGTAGAGCAGCCAGGAGTCCGCTCCAAAATCGGCCAGCACTTCGGCCTCTATTTGGAACTGATACAGAGCAAACCAGGCGGCAGCCACCACACAGCCCAGCACCACCGGATAAGATATGCAATACATTTGCAGGTACGTATAGCGCATCGGATAGTGCAGAGTCATCTTGCCCGTTATTGGATCCGGCTTCAGTTGGCCCTGGTAGCCAGCGCGCGGCTTATCCAAACTGCTCATCTCAATGGTGCCCCAGCGATAGGACAGCCCAGCACATCGACGCTTCCACAGTTCCAGAAATATCTAAAAAGCGGAGATGCAAATGAGATGCAAAGGGAAATCCCGATTTGACCACTCACCGTTGTCCAAACCACATAGAAGCTGCACACGAGCGAAAGATTGAGATTCATTAGGGATTGCAGTATGCCAAACACAGCCGGAAAGACCAGGGCCTTCGTATAGAACTCAATGAAGGCAAAGTACAGGCCAATGCTAGAGCCAAAGTAGTTGCGTATCTCCTCGATGGGCAACGTTGTGCGTTTCAGGTTGAGATGGAAGCGATCCAAATAGAGCTGGAACACAAAGTGGAAACTGGATGATAGTTGACATACTTTCGATGCAGAGATGAAGAGGTAATCCTCCTATTCCGATCGATCAGTACATACAATATCATGCAATGGAAACATATCCTCGATGTAGCCTTTCTGTATGTAGGATCGTATAGCCGGCTCCACGACATCCTTAATCAGCACAGGTGTCTCGCAGTAGTGCAATATTTGCTCCTGCGTCATGCCCGGCAGCAGGAAATCGGAGACGCAGCCATAGTTGAACTTTTGCATGCTGCCCGTTGTTGTCATCTTCTCCAGCTCGGCGGCATCGGCCAGACGTAGCAGCGTATCCAAGCTGGCGGACAGATACAAATACTTTTCGGTTTTGCTAAAATATAATCAACAATGAAATAAATGATGATCGGAATGCTAATCCTAATAGGGGTTTACCTGACAATTTCCAGTGTGGTTTGTATATCAAACTCCTGAATGATCTTCTCCACATCCTGGCAGTGGCGCAGCTTGGCCTTCTCCGTGAATATGATAACTATGTACGTCTGCAATAGATATGAAATACCTGTACTTATTGCATATGTATGCATACATACGTAGATATGTACATATGTATGTACATATAATCACTTATTATTGCACGCAGACTAACCTTGCCAAATGTCTCAGCTTCTTCGTCGTCGTCGATGACGTCGATGGTGCCATGTTGCGAGCGCTGTCTCTGCAGCGCCTCGAGCTTCAAACTGCGCTGCCGGCGAAAGAGTTGATTTTCGATAATGTTTCGGGTGCGTGGACCTGGAATAATAAACAGTTATATGTATATACATACATATGTATACACACATACACATCTTATATACATATGTATCTTATATATCACATCTATAAACTACTTACTCTTCGCATCTTCGGACATTATTTATGATGAGTCGTCGCCGTTGCTGCTGCAAATGCGAATAACAATGCCAGAATTATGCCAAAGCGGCGAATAAAGTGTCTCACTCATGCACACACACACGAATGCACGCACACACATATGCATTCATATACACATGTATATTCTATATAATTTTTAGGTTTGTCCCAATGCCAGCAAGAAAAATGTTTTAATAACGCCAAAACATTTTAAAACGTGGCCAGTGCCAGAGATCGTGGCTATTTTGGCATTTCTCTGGTTATTGCCGGTTTCTCTTGTTCTATCGGCTCTATTGCGCTCTCACTCGCACTCGCGCACGCATATGCGCACATAAGCGTAAGCGTGTGTGTGCTTAGTGTCGCACTTACTCACGCTGTGACGTCAAAATGCCAAGCCGAACAGCTGATTGGAGAACTGTTTATACGCAGCTTTAATGGAGAGTATGTTGATCACATTGGGCAACGCAAAAAAGTCTACAAGCATTAAGTTTATTAAAGGTTAATAATATAATATATTGTCATTTATTTGTATGAATGTTTAATAATTTGTATGAATGTTTAATAATTTGCAATTGTACATATAATCGATTTTAAAAAATTAGATATTCTAGATAACATTTTCGGAGTGTGAAAGAGAAGGGATATGCTTTTGTGCGTGATCTATGAATTTTTTTGTATACCCTGAACCCATTGAAAATGGGAAATCAGAGTATAATGTTTTTGTTTTTTGTTTTTTTTTTTTTTGTACAAATCGTATCCCTAATAATTAATATTATTAACAATTCGGCTTAATATTCAGCACTGTGAAGCGAGCTGTAGCTCTGATTCTGTTTCTCCTCAAGATTTAACAAACATTGTGTATAGAATGGAAACATAATTATCATAATATAAACTACACATAAAAACGGTTCAGACAATTTACAATTGAAACATACATATGTATATGTAAAGACGAGAGGCATTGAACTACTTCCAAATCACAGTCACATTCGTATCCTTTTCAATGTCCTTCTCGATGGTGAATGGCGAGAGGCCAGTCTTGCAGCAAATCTCATCGAAACTAATCAGACCTGTGTACATCTTTTGGCGGCCCGATGGCACCGATCCGGTAAAAACCGGATACTTCTGTATGCAGCGTATAAACTTGTGCTGCAATCCAAAGATAACCATCTTGCGTTCATCAATATTGTGATGCTGCGGAGAGAGACGCTGGCAAATGGCACGCAGCGTAACGCCGTGCGTCATGGACGCATAGAACTGGAAGATTCTCTGAACGCTGGGCAGGAGTTTATCGGGTTGGAGTGCCACATATTTGCGACAGGCATTGCTCAATGCTGTGCTCTGTATGAGGTTCTTCAGATTCTGCGTCATATAGACATTGCTATACTTCAATATTGGCAACAATTGCACGACTCCGTAATAGACCAGATTCTGTATGCACGATTTGACCAAATCCGTTTCCACATCCGCCTCAGCAGCTATGCGAGCTACGTGATTAATGCCATTGATGTACGGCAATATCTACAAGTAGACGTGTGGAGTAAATCTGAATCTTTTTAGATTTTTAGATATATCACACTACCTGCTGTGTGGTTAGGTCCCAGTTTTCGAGTGGAGTATCTCGGAGATTGGCTAGCAATAGGGGCACCATGTGATCCTTGACTGGCGGCGGATCTGGCTTATGCATCACAATCTTTAAATATATTGTATTATCTCCCTCAACGATGGTCGCCACTTTGCGCTCATTCAGATCCCGCAGCACCGTCTCAAAGATCTTTTGCAGGCGCAGTTTGTCGTCTTCGCGTGATAAAAAGCACGATTCCTCCTCCATCATAATCAAGTATTCAGAAAGTTTCTTAACAACAGGTTCATATTGCACGGACCGGGCGCGCGAATCGCAAACGAAGCATAGATTAAAGAGGAATGCATTGCGTGCATATTTCTGCTGGTCTTGTATGCCGACTGGATAGCCAACGATTTTCACCTCCATCGCATTCACTGTCAGGATGCAGCGTTGCAGATGCTGTTTGGGTATAATGTAGACGTTGATGGCATCGAATACCTCTTTGGAAATGTAATTCTCTGGCACCTTTTAGCAAGAACATGTTCCAATTATTTTTCTTTTTTTTTTTATTGTCATTATTGCTATTGTTGGTGGCGTACCTGACAGCTGATTTTGCAGCCAGCCGTGGCATGGAATTCGCTTAAGAAAATGCAGCGTATTTTGCCTTCGGTGCTGCCGGGGCTGACACCTTCATTTGCGTGGGAGTGCATTGTTATTGATTGCACCTGTCACGCTCATCGCATTTTACAGATTTTTGACAATCTAGCAAACCTATTTCCACACAATATGTTTCCATTCGCGATTGTAAGCTATCCAACCAGAGGCAATCCCATATACATATATGTACATATATATAAATATGTATATGCGCAGATATTTTACTCTCCCTTGCTTTTACTCTCTCTCTGCGCAGCACGTCACAAAACTCAACATTTACAAATATGTGAAGTGAATGTGACAGATATAAAAATAAATGATAACCATACTGATATTGTTATGGATAACATAACAATATTCATATTTCATGTCGACATTGCGTCTGCGATACAATTTGGTATTTCAAATCAGCCATTAAATTGTGACGGAGTTGATCATCATCTCACTCCCATGAACATGATCTCTCAAAAACTCCGAAGTGAACCAGTTCCATCCAAGTGATCTATGACACTAACCACTATGAATTACTTGTAGTGTTTGACGACTAAATTTTACTATTCGATTTGTTTTCATCGTGTACATTTAAACATTAAAAATAACTTGAAGAAATTTTCCAAATTTATTTATTATTAAATTATTCAACTTTAACGGTAGCAAGCTACCGCCTCCAGTAAGAATCTTGATGAGAACAAAGAAGCTGCCATATTATACGTTACAACAAAATAAAGATTCAGTTGGAACATTTAGGATACATATCTTTGTTTAATATTATTAACATAATATTTAAATTTATTAATATATTTTTCACATTTTATGAAAAAAAAAAGAAGTACTTCTAGCTATCCGGCAAGGCCATATTGTAAGTGACAAGTGCTGTAAGCGCTGAATCCGATTGCCGGCATATGTTTTATCGGGCAACGATTGTTCCGATATTCGTGCCTTCGTCGTTTCCTTGTAAAATTACCTCTGCAAATAAATTTGCACAATTTAGCAGTAAATAAAGTTGGAAAAATGACGAATGAAACCACAAATGCAGCTGACCGACTTAAACTCGGTCCGCGTGAAAATGTTACGTATCCCATAGTAATTAAATATTGCGGACACTGCAGCATGCCAATAGAGGTAAGTGAACTTAAGCCCACTTTCGAAAAGTGTATCTGTCCATTAAGCAAATGGTTTTGCAGTACTGCGAATACTATCCTGAATATGACAAATGTAAGGAGTGGTTGGAGCGTAATCTGCCCGATGATTTCGAACGCCTTAAAATTGAGGAAGAGCAAGCAGCTGCTGATGGCACAGACGATGACAAGAAGCGTCAAAAGCGGGGCGGCAAGGGTCTGCTGCGCGTTAAAAAGAAGGAAGATGTACCAAAACGCATTTGTGTTTCCCGTGCTGCCCGCGGCAAAAAGAAGTCGGTGACAGTGGTTACCGGATTAAGTACCTTTGGTAGGCAGTGTTACACTTGCTATTATGCATGAAAAGTCTTTATGAAATGTCTCACCCGTCGTTTGCAGATATCGATCTGAAAGTGGCTGCAAAGTTTTTTGGAACGAAATTCGCTTGCGGATCATCAGTGACTGGAGATGATGAAATTGTCATTCAGGGCGATGTTAAAGATGATTTGTTTGATGTTATCCCCGATAAATGGCCAGAGATTGATGAGGATGTTATTGAGGATCTTGGCGATCAGAAACGTTAATCGAAAATATAGCTGCCAGTAGCAATTATTGTCCTGCTTAAGAAGTGTGCTTATTTTATACGCATATTACATCAAATAAAAAATGATTTAATCTCTAGTATATGTACATATATAGTTTTTTAAGTCGGTGCTTGTTGATTGGCTTGTACCGGTTCCGTGGTAGTATTGGAGAAATGCTTATGCGTTAGCTCGATGATGGCCTCGTTCTCCTCGTCAGTGAGCGGGACTTTATTATCATCAATAAGCTGCAAGAAGATTAGTACGAATAATTTCAAGTTTATCATAGGAGCATAGATGTGTTTACCAGCTGTGTATGCAGGGCACTGGTAGGCGGATCATTAACCATTTGCAGCTGTTCATGTGGCATCAACCTATAGGTGGCCAAGTCACACAGATAGCCTTTGATGGATTCACGTGTTTGTGTTTTACAAGGCGATTCTTCCAGGTACTGTAGAGCCTCGTACGTGACCGTTGCGAGATTGTGCATGCCCCATTTCTTTTTGGTGCCCTTAATCTGTTGTAGTATTTGCATCACCTCAAAATTTGTGATATACGAGTAAGTGGCATTCACGCTATTAATATTTCAACAGATTAATATAATTAATTATATCATTCAATATCTTACTTACGTCTCCATATTGCCTTTATTATTATTTTATAGCCATAAATAATTTGTAAACAAGCACGATAACCACACACGAGTTGCACCGATTGCCAATAGTATGGAGCACTGCGTAATCGATGAAAACATTTCTAAGCACGCACGAGTATCGGACGAAAACTGTGCAGAAGTATTGGCGCGAATAACAAACGTTTCGATTATAAATACTATAAAACTCGCACAAGAATATTATACTACATAGTAGGGAAAGTGATCGTAGTGACACATTTGTTTGAAATCCAAGTAACTAACAAGCTTATAGTCATGTTCATTTAAAGCCATTTGTTTTGTGTAGGGGTATACATCGATGTTTCGATAAATTTTGTTTATATTACAACAAATTGAATTCCTCGGCTTTTGCTCTTTCAACAACTTTTTCTTTTCCAAATTCAATACCAAAAATATAATGGTGGTCGCAGATACAGACAACAAACCAACCAAAGATGAAATTGAGCCTAAGGTCCCAAGGCACAGATACCGCTCACTCGTAAAGCGTCGCCCAACGCAACTGAGCACGAATTATTTGCACTTCAATTTATGCAGCAATTTGCATCGGCAATGGAATCGTCGCCGCATGCGACGTCTATTATTGGCCGATAAGACTGACTCCTTAAATCGTCCCAAGGATTTTAAACAGAAGTTGTGGTCATATTTCATCTACTCGCTGTTGCCCATGCTCCTGGTCATACTCTTCAGCTGCGTAATGACATATTATCAAAATGCAGAAGTCTTCACGAAGTTCATGCAGCGTTACACTACGCAATACCAGGCCACCGTGCACAACAAGCTTAACTACTGTGACCGCTCGATGCCATTGCACGACATGTTTGAGCACATCCAAGGCGCAGTCATCAATCAGGAGATGGCGTTGAAGCAACTTGAACAGGCTCTGGTCACCCAAAGTTTCCAATCTATTGCGATAGTCGGCACCTCGGGTGTGGGCAAGACTCTGACAATGCGCAAGCTATTGGAGAAATATCCGTGGCCAGAGAATGTTCAGACCATTGCATGGAACGATTATGAGCTGATTGACAACCACGCACGCTACAAGGCCGTGTGGAAAACGCTGGGCAATCTGGCGCATTGCGGTCGAAACTTAATCATTATTGACAACATGGCCATGTGTGATTTGGAATACATGGCATCAATAAATAGCATGGTGAAGTCGAACTCCGATGTGGCCAACGGCACCAACGACTCTGACAAGAAGCATCTGACCATCATCTATGTATTCAATGTGAATAGCATGCTACCCGAAGAGCTCTACAGCAAGCAGTTGCAGATGTTGAAGCAGGTGGAGGCCACAGCAATGATAGTCTATCGCATGTTTGGGCCCACAGATCTGGAGGCCTGTGTGCGCCACGAGCAGCGACTGTTGAACCTCAAATTGGATGAACGCCATATCGAAGACATGGTCAATACAACCAATGTCAAAATATCTGGCTGCAAGACCGTACGTGCCAAGGTTTTGGTCCTGGGACATCCTCTAATGACGGAAGAGGAGATGCACAAAAAGCTGGAATTTATTCCTGATGAAGGCCAATAGCTTTCCCAATTTTCAAGTAGTTTAGTTTTAGTTCTATATACATATATATTAGCTTAAATATTTTCTTTCGGCATTTAGTCTGTTAAACAAAATCTTAATATAGGGCTTAGAGATTAGGGGCAAGATATTAGGTACTCGAATCCTCTAAAATTGCACTAAAGACAAAATTATGTTTCGCTTATAGGTTTTAGTTTATATTATTTAGGGCATTTTAATAATGGCTAACATGAAGCTCATTAGAGTTTCGCGATCGATGGACAACTGAGACTGATAAGCCTTGTACCTATAAGTTCCTAATTTAATCCAACATCTCTGATTGTGATCATACTTTAACTCTAGTGATAAATAAAAAAAAAATTACCTAGCAAACGATATTAATTGTATTTAATAATTTAATATTTGGGGAAATCTTCATTTTTGGAGCTAGTTTCAAAATTATAACAACAATTGAAATATACATAAATATAATTTTAAAATTTAGGCACTCGTAGCTTAAAAGATGTTGGAGATAGCATTTTAAAAGCTTTTTATCGATAACTTGAAAATAAAACAGTTATCGTTTTTAAATAACAAACTCTTATACTGCGGTCGACGCGCTCATACATATGGACGGACAGGCAGATATATGCAGACGTGCTGGGCTAAATCAATTCAACTGATCAAAAATATATATGTATATGTATATAAATTATAGGGGTTCTGTACCCTTATGGGGTCAAAGTCTCCAGCTGCCTGTTACATAGATTTAATTACACCATTATACCCTGATTTCACATTTTCAATGGGTACAGGGTATAATAAAAATGGGAATTTGAATCTAAGGAGCACTGGTGAATAGAGTTGCAACTCTGGCTAGCATTCAAATTTCAAATCAAGTAGGCTTATAGTATTTTGTCAAATCACAGTAGGTTACTTGTTTGTTAGAATCCCTTCTCCCCTTGTCATCAAAATTAAATTTCGTATTTGTTTCGACAGATCTCTCTAAATAAAACCATTTTTTCAAGAAAATCTCTTGAATTCGTGTGAAAAAGTGACGAAAATCTGCAGTCCAAAGGAGAGAACAGTACACCGCATTGGTTGTAAAACCCGAAAAAAAGAAAAGAAAATAATATATCTCTATATATATATGTATAAATATATATATCTATATATATATACATACATATATCTTATACATATAAGTATTTTATATTATTTCTGACCGACTACATATATTCAGTTGGTAAAAAGCAAGCATAAAAGAAAATCCTGAAAAGTTTGCAACATATACTTAGTTCCTTGAAGATGGCCAAATATGAGGAAATTGGAAATGTGAACATCTGGTGGTTCCCCCAGGACTTTTGCCAATCCCGCTTTGGTGACTATCGTAAGAGCGGAACCAATTCTTGCACCCTGATCTCTTTAATACTGGCCGATAAGGTGTCCAAGATGCCAAGTCTCGGCCAGAACGTAAAGGAGCTTCCCGAAAAGGCCTGGGATCTCATTGGCGATTCGATCAACGAGGGCAACATTGTCTACCATGATCTAATTTCGGCCAATCTCAATATTAATATACCGGACGCTATTGCAGCTATACGCTCTCATCAGAAGGTCAACTTTCGCCTCGAGGAATGGTTCTTCACCCAGGTGGGCTCCGATCCGCTTAGCCCAATGATTGTCGCCGTTGAGTTGTCACGCATCTTTACCACTACTCTGGATGCCTTCAAGCAGCTCGACGGCAGGGATAAGCCAACCCATCTGTTTGCTGCCATCGTCGCTGACTGCCGCACCGTCATAGTGAGCATCGACCTGAGTACCTCGATCGCATTCATTGTCGATTCGCATCAGCATGGCGCTAATGCTGGCGCCTTCTTTGCCCAGAGCGACACGCATTATATAAGCGATTTAATGTTCTGGTTCATCAGCATGCTGGATCACATCTTTTCCAGTCATCCGGCTATTTTTGAAATATCCTTCTTGTGTGCTATGCCAGATGTCGCAATTCGCATTCCTCCAGCTGTTAAGCGATACGCCAACAACATTTGCAAATCCAAGGAGAAGTTATCGAAGACAGCGTAGCTCTTCCTTGAGTCACATTGTTAATTTCACTTTAAACAAAATTCCCATTGAATTTGAAGACCCAGCCATAGACACGAATCCCGCTTAATCCCCTTCGTTGTTCTATTTTCGTGTTGATGTTGCGTTTCTAAGTTCTTGTTTCTGTTAATTAGCACAAATTTGTAATCGGCAGTAATATCCCTATTATTTAATAAAAATGTTGTTTCTTTGTGTTAAGGTCAGAATTATTTCAAAGCCTTTTATTCTTTCACTGCAATAGATAGATTTGGGTGACAAGTGCATAAGATATGAGTATATCAGATTCTTGATATTCTGCCCTATGTCTAGCGACAATTACTATATATAGTACTACTATATATAGCACAAAATCCAATAAAAAATTTATATTTTGAATACTTCAATATTAATATACATCAAAGTTATTTAAGATTAGTTAGGGATCTACAATCTAAAATAATTGAGATTTTATTACGTCTGTTGATATTTTGGTATTTCATTTATTTTTTCGACAAAAAAAGTTGTGGTTTTTGATTTATTATTGTATAAGGTAGTTGTAGGTAGCATATAAATTTATATAACATACGATATACATATATATATATATATATATATATATAAAAGACATAGCTAGCTTAAATACTTTTACTTGCACATTCGTTTTCGCCTTCACTTCTCGCTTTGTTTTCTCCTTTTCTGTTTTAATATTTTCTTCAATCTAATCTCACTTGAACGATACGCTAGAGTGTTTGTTTATGCGTGTATGAGTGTGTGTGCGTGTGTGTGTGTGTGTGTGTGTACATGCTTCCATTTAGAATCCACCAACACCGCCTTGCTTGCGTCCATCGGCATTTGCATAGATCGCTGTCGCATTACGGCCGATGGCACAGACCACGGAAGAGGCTTTGTAGGACACTGGGTCAAGAATGTGCCCCCGCTTCCGCAGCAGACTGAGCACATTCTCTGAGAACTTTCCGTCTTCGTACTGGAGAACATTGGGAAACAGCTGATTGTAAAACCGTGGCGCATCCTCGGCCGTCTTCAGGTCTTCGCCGAACCATAGAAAACGGGCGGCCACCTCGACTATGCCTCCCACTATCTTGGTGCCACCGGCAGCTCCAATTGCTAAACGGATATTGCCATCTCGATCTGCAAGCAGCATTGGGGACTGCGACGACATGGGGCGCTTGTGTAAATCTATTGTGTTTGCTTGCGATTGTGGTAGATTGAACATATTCTCTTTGACGGAAAAGTCGTTCATGCAATCATTTAAGATGATGCCAGTGCGGGGTCCAATCAAACTTGAACCAAAGCTGCAAAATATAAAAAAGAAATTCAATAATAAGCACAAAAAATGAAAATAAAGAAGTAACTTAAGAGTATCACGACTAGCAAAAGCTCCATCCTGAACGGAAGTGAAAGCGCGCTAAAGTTTTGAATTACTCAATTTGGCAACATCTATGCCACTCTGTGTAATCGCCCCTACACTGCCTATCGATGCCATTTCTGACGATAGGTATTGCAGCTGTCGATCGTTATTGCGAATGGCAATATAAGTAACAATGTACTGAACGTTAGATGGCGCTTCAAATGCAAGTATAGAGCACCCAATGTGTATGCATGCTGACACTTACTAGTTGTTGATGGAGCTGGTCACGGCAACGGCGTCGCCATTTGGCGCCAGCACAGCAAAGGATGAGGTGCCATACGGATCTTCTTCGGAACTGAGCAGTGCACCGTAATCTTGCGGGCTACCCAACACATGGCTGTCATTGATCTTGGCGCGCTGCTGGGCAGCATATTGGGGATTGGTGAGCTGGCTGACCAGTTCGCGAATGTCATTGAAACGCGGATCGCCCAACTCTGGGCGATGTGCGAATCCGAACTTCAGCGCCTCCGTAATCCGATGTATGGTCAGGGCATAGGACTCATCGTCCGCCAAATCAGCCCGTGTGAAATTAAAGCCATCGAGAATGCCCAGTATGTGCGCAACGACAGCTCCACTGCTCACCGGCGGCACGGCATACAGAGTGTCGTTGCCCAGTGGCATGGTGACGGACAGCCGCAAATCGGCCGTGTATGTATCCAAATCGTCTTGTGTTATAATGCTGCCCAACTCCTTCAGATCCTCCGCCAGCATTTGAGCCACGGTGCCATTGTAAAAGTCCATCGGGCCATTTTCAGCCAGTAGCTTGTACGTGTTGCACAGTTTTGCCGGTGGCTTCAGCATTGCTCCCTCCTGGTGGTGCTCGCCCGTTTCCTCATTCAGAAAAACGGATCTACGATGAAGTTAGCTTGATAATCTACATATATTCTGATTAGTTCTAGCCACATGTACTTACTGATACTGCAAATTATCCTTGATATAGGACCACATCATCTTCACCTTCGACGCCTGATGGTTGCTCATTCGATATCCAGTCTCGCAAATTTTTAGAGAAGGCTCCACTAGAGTCCGCCATGGCAGCTTGCCAAAGCGTTTGTGCGCCAAATGATATCCCATCACCTCGCCAGGCACTGCAATGCTCAGCGGCCCAAAGATGGAGGCATTGACATCCTTGTCGAACATCTTCTGATGGGAAGCATAGGGCGCCACGGCCTGCGCATCGATCTGATAGCCTTGTTGAGACTCTCGATGATAGATATTCATTATGAGGCCACCGCCAATGCCCATGCTTTGGGAGGTCAGTAGTCCATTGCACAGCATTGTGGCGATGGTTGCATCCACAGCGCTGCCGTTCCTTTCCAATATGTTGCTAATGATAATCAGATACAATGAATTAATTGATTTATGTTATTGATCAAATTGTGATAATGCCAATGGAAATGTTCATGCTAATGACAATGACAATGACAATGACAATGACAATGACAATGACAATGACAATGACAATGACAATGACAATGACAATGACAATGACAATGACAATGACAATGACAATGACAATGACAATGACAATGACAATGACAATGACAATGACAATGACAATGACAATGACAATGACAATGACAATGACAATGACAATGACAATGACAATGACAATGATAATGACAATGCTAATGACAATGACAATGACAATGACAATGACAATGACAATGACAATGACAATGACAATGACAATGACAATGACAATGACAATGACAATGACAATGACAATGACAATGACAATGACAATGACAATGACAATGACAATGACAATGACAATGACAATGACAATGACAATGACAATGACAATGACAATGACAATGACAATGACAATGACAATGACAATGACAATGACAATGACAATGACAATGACAATGACAATGACAATGACAATGACAATGACAATGACAATGACAATGACAATGACAATGACAATGACAATGACAATGACAATGACAATGACAATGACAATGACAATGACAATGACAATGACAATGACAATGACAATGACAATGACAATGACAATGACAATGACAATGACAATGACAATGACAATGACAATGACAATGATAATAATCTACTATACCTGCCAATCTGACTACATGCATCCGTATCCGAGCAAACAGCCGCATGCTGATAGACGCCCAATTTGGATGAGAATTCCTTTTTGCTCTTGGCGTCGGCGTCATCCAGTGTTGTTGCTGTCGAGGGTGGGGGCGTGGTTGGTGATGTGGAGGCGGCTACAGCTGGTCCAGCTAGTGCGATTTCCTCACTTGTTGCTGTTGTCGCTTCCATGTTGCTGCTGTCGGATACCGATGCCGGCGGCAGCGATTGCTCATCTGTTGAATTAAATGGTTTAAGTGTGTGGCTTGTGCTTGGATTGCTTGGTGTTGTTGTTGTTGTTGTTGGTGTGCTTTCTGTTGTTGTTGTTGTAGTTGTTGTTGTGCTAGTTGTTCTTATTGTTGTTGTTGTTGTTGGTGGTGGTGGTGATGGTGTGGATGGTGCGGCTTCAGCAACATCATCTATGAATGCCGTTGCTGCTGTTGCTGTGCTGCTGCCAACAATTGCTGCTGGTGCTCGCGTTGTTGCTCTGGCAACTGTGCTGTTGGTGATTCGCGCCGACTTTGACCAGTCTTTAGATGTTGTGGTTGTAGTTGTTGCAGTTGTTGTTGTTGTCGGTGCAATTGTTGTTGTTGTTGTTTAGTAAGTTAAGGTGTAAGAGTTTGTTGTCAATACATTTGCATTTGTATTTGTATTTTTTTTTCGTGCCACAATAGAAGAAGAAGATAACATTACGGGTGGGTGCCGTGGTGCAGTGGAGAATAATGAATCGAATGACAAAGGCATGCAAAGCATCTAACTATGCAACATATTTCATTTGTATTGCTGAAGCTGTGTTGCTGTTGCTCTGTTGCTCTCTAGCTCTGTTGCTCTTGTTCTTGTACTCGCAACAATCACATACATAGTACTCTTTTTTCTATTCACGTATGTATGTCTGTGCAGTTGGCCATGTGTGTGTGTGTGTGTATTTATGTGTGTGTGTGTGTGTACAAATTAGTAGGCATTTGGTGAGTGAGTGGTTAGAGATGTGAACTGGGCCATTGTTGCTCAATTGGCTATGATGCGAACTTACCGCTCAAACACAGGCTGATGATCACATAGCTTATCAGGGCAATGCCAATGAAGCAGATTAGGCCAATTGTCAGCTTCTTCATCCAGGCCAACAGATTGGCCCGCCTGCAAGAGCAGAGAAGAAGGAAAAGTTAATATAATATTTTAATAATAAAACAATAATATTGTACTTCAATAATGCTGCCCTGAAAAGTATGCTACATTTTTGCAGCCATTTCTTTCCCTTTCTTCTTCTCTTGAATTGAGCACTTCTTCTTATATATTTGATTGATAAACCATAGACTTAATATTCGTATATGTATACAGAGTATCAAGGATACCCAATTCTTGGTTCGGCCCATTTCACTTACATCTGTTCGCGACGCGCTTCCTCTGCAGCGGCTGTGTCCTGCATCAGCTCGTCGCCATTTTTCTCCTCGTCGTCCAGTCCGTTGGAGGACTTGAGTGGAATTTTGTTCATGGCATCGTCGTTGCTGTGGTTAACCATCTTGTGAGCATCCGCTGTGGCTGCTGTAGCTGCTGCGCTGCTGTTGATGCTGATGTTGCTGTTCCGAACCGAAAACGAACCAGAAAAGAGAGATTGTCCTTAGATATGGTCGTATATCTACATATGTATGATAGCTCAAATATCTGAATAGAGTTTGGTTAAATGAAGCTCAGTCGGATTTCTAGCAGTCACATTTAAGAACTTACAATTTGTGACTACACAATATTGGAAACTAGTTTCAGCTCATTGACTTTTGTAGCACGAACACTTGAATGGACCTTTGGCTAGGCTCTGCCGCAACTACTACGGAAAATGTCTGGCGGCGTATGCTGTACGGAGTATGCAACAGTTTATGGCGCTGCTCGTTGATATGCAACAGATTTAACACGCGTCCCAAGGCAAACTGAGCGCTGCACAAGCGACGCGACGCGACGCGACGTCAACAACATCGCCCGCTGCCTGCGTCATTGGCAGCAGCGACGTTGCCGGCAACTTTGATGGCAGGATGCGGTCGTCGGCGTCAGCGTCAGCGTCGTCGTTATCGTTGTTGTTGTTGTTGTTGTTGTTGTTGCAGCGGTTGCATGTGTCTATGTGGGTGTGTCCCAAACCATTTGCCATTTTCTCAAGCTCGCTCCAGCTCGCTGTGTGCGTGCAATACAAATGGGTCAGACAGCGACGCCGACGCTGACGGCGACGCAGCCAAGCGCCGCGCCGCTTGCAACTTACTGGCATGCTGCAGTTTGTTGCGCGTTGTCCATAACTATAATTGAATGTTGTGATTGACTGGCCACCGAGCGGGGGGCGGGGTGGCCGGGGCGACGCAGACAGAGGCAGAGACGTTGGCGAGCGTGCGCAAGATTGTTGGCTTGTAAATTGGGTTAATTGCCGCCGTATTTGATGTGTGGCACGGGCATCAAATCGGCGGCACTCACAGCCATCACCTTTGCCCTCGCATGACCCGGACAACATTGTTATTATTGACATCTGCACTCAGCGGGCGTGTCACGACAAGCACGACAAGCACGACAATAACAACATTAGAGTACCGTTGGGTATATCACGCTTATGTTAGGCGGCTGCTGTTAACACTTAACATGCGCTGTTAAACTAGATGCGAACGACAGAAACTCCTTGGACTTGATACATTTTGAATATATTTTGATTCAAATCAATTAAAATATGTGTGTGTGTGTGGGGGGGGGGGGGGGGGTGTCTTCCTTGAATATTAGTTTATAAAGACATTCGGAAGCCCCTTTGTGACTTTAGTTTCTATTAATTCTGCTCAATCTACATTTATTTTGTATTTATCGACAATTATTCCCAGCTATGAATATATTTTCTATTTATATATATTGTTTCTTGTTCTAAGTTATTTAGTTCTAGCATTTCTTTTTCTTTCCACAATCCGTTCGGCAATTTCTCAGACCACCCTGAATCGCTTGAGTTTTATTCTGCTTACAGAGAGTATGCCATATATCATACATTGTAAACTATACATATATCATATGTCATACATTTATTTGTATACCTTATGCATGCTATATATATGTATATACACACACATACATGTACATGTGTATATGTATTTTGTAATTGTTTTCAAGTAATATTTAGTGGGTCGCTAGCAATTTGTGCTGTTGGCCTAGTCTGGCCTGGCTATTTGGCTATTTTTAGGTCAACTGCATTTTAATTTCATTTCATTTTTGTTAAATAGCTGCCTGGGCCTCGTCAGCAGCAACAGCAACAGCAGCAGCAGCAGCAGCAGCAGAGGCAACACAGAGGCGACACAACAAACAAACACAAAAAGAAAGCAGCGCAGCACACGCCACAATTACCGAGCATTACTTTGAGGCATGTGGATTGCAATTTGGGTTTACGACTCCGTCGCCGCCTCCGTGCAGCCATAAAAAATGAGTGAGCGACCACACCAAAGACCCATAAGAGATTGCACGGGTCGAGCCTGAGGCAGTGGCTGAGGAAGGTGGGCGAAGTGGGAGAGAGACTCAGAGAGGCAATTAGACAATTAGGAGAAGGAGAAGGAGAAGGAGAAGGAGAAGGAGAAGGAGAAGGAGAAGGAGAAGGAGAAGGAGAAGGAGAAGGAGAAGGAGAAGGAGAAGGAGAAGGAGAAGGAGAAGGAGAAGGAGAAGGAGAAGGAGAAGGAGAAGGAGAAGGAGAAGGAGAAGGAGAAGGAGAAGGAGAAGGAGAAGGAGAAGGAGAAGGAGAAGGAGAAGGAGAAGGAGAAGGAGAAGGAGAAGGAGAAGGAGAAGGAGAAGGAGAACGAGAACGAGAACGAGAAGAGAGAGGAAAGAGCTGTAGAAAAAGGAGGCAGCCAAAAAGGACGACAAAAATCGAAGAAAGCGAATCGGTAGAGGCAGAGGTAGGGGCGGTAAAAAAAGGCTGAGGCCGCGTTAAGAATGCACAATGACCATTAAGTAGAAAACAGACTAGACACCCACACACACACACACACACACAAAGGCAAAGCCAGAGAAGAAAACAGATCAAAGACCAGAAGCGTGCTCAGTGGCAGAGGCGCTCGGAAAGTAGATTCTGCTCGCATTTGGTTATTAGCCACTAATGATGGCCATCTGTGTCATTGCTGGCAGGCACTGATGTACACGATACATGCGTGTCGACACGCAGACATTGATGGCATGGAATTCGCCAAGGCCCATTTGCATGCATCTCACATGGATTGCGCCAGCTCGGCTTTGGCATACACCGATTCCCCCGCTCAACGGGCGCCGTCTGCATGTGGCGCGTGCGCAGCGCCTCGGCCAAGTTTGGCCGCTGTCGAGTTCCAAAATATCGAGTCCCAGTCCGTGCTCTACACATTGTCCGGCTCTAGTACTACTAGTGCTGTCATCATCATAACTATTATTAGTTTGATGGGCATGATGATTATGATGATGCGATACGTGCCTGGCGTGGCCAATTGGTCAAGGGAATAATTGGGTGTGCCCAGCTGCTCTCTGCTCTCGGCTCTCCGCTGTCGGTGGGCCACTATCAAAGCATTTAATTAATCTACATAGTACATAAACATATTTGCATGTCATACGTATGCATGTCATATATATGTATATATATTTATATTTAACAATAATTTGATTTACGCCCAACGCTTTCATCCGAACCGACTTCCTCTCTAATGCTTGCTGTTTTATACCCTGAACCCATTGAAAATGCAAGATCGGGGTATATTGCTTTTGTTAGGCCGTACGTAACATGCACAAGGAGGCGTGGCACACCGCTTAGGGTATATACATATATCCTCGATCAGGGCTATAAGTTGAGTCATATACATACATGATGTTGTCTGCCACGCCCCCATAGTGTATGTTTGATAAATTCTCATTCTCCCATCTCAATGAGCGCAAATATTATGATATTCATTTTTAATAATGTCAATACTAGTATATACTCTACTTGTAGCATGTTTAGATAATTGGCAAAGATATATACTTATATCTATATGTTATATATGAATGGAGAGTGCATTTTCTAAATTCTGATTACCATATACAAAATGCATTTGAATAGGGTATCTCAGCTGTGTACTACTGCTGCAGGCCTTAGGCGTGCTCGTTGCATTTGATGGAGCTGGTCTGGTTAAATAGCCATTGGGGTCAGACTTAGACAGTCGGAACAATTAGAATATTTGTACGCATGGGCAAATGCATAAGTTTAGCAACAACAACAACAACAACAACTACAACAACTACAACAATAATAATAATAATAATAAAAAAATGCAAATTGCAGTTGTTCGTTTTTTATGTTTGCTTTTTTTTTTTTTTTCTTTCTACACTTGTTGCACATAAATAATATATGTGGCATTGCTGCTCATCTTTCCGTCCGTCTGTCCGTCCGTCGGTCCGCCTGTCTGAGGTCGCAGCTCAATTGGATTGTTTATTTTTGGAATTGATATCTCCGCAACTGTGCGAGCACCCCTCGCCCTCGCCCTCGCCCTCGCCTGCCCTTTGCTTTATTTGATTTATTTGCGCGCTTGATTTGTCTTCATGCATTTTAATGTATTTGCGTGAAATTGTTTATTTAATTGCCCAAACGTTTTGCTGGGGAAACTCGACCCGTGGCTCTACGATCTATGCTCTCCCGGCTCGACCTTCGATTGTTTTATGCCCGATTGAAAGTTTGAAATTTGTCAAATGTTTGCACATCAAATTAGGCAAAAGATTTCGCCAAGGGCCAGCGTCGATATATGTACATATGTATGTACGTATGTACGATGGGCTGGCCATATAATTTATTATCCGATTCCCCCATATAGACATATAGCCGAAAATATTTGCTAAAGTCGTGAGTGGCGTTAATTATTGTAAATGCGTTTTCACATTTCTGTTGTCTCTTTTATCGAATTAAGCAATTTCGCTTGCCGATCGATATATGCCATCGATAACTGATATCGAAGAAAATGCGATCACATTTAGCGGATGTAGATGGTCGACTGAGGTGGGTTATCGATAAATGTTATAAATGAAAGGTTTATCTTTGGTGTGCATAATTAGTCGACTCAGATGTATTGTCGATTACTATTAAGGTTGATCTATTTTAAAGCATTATCGATTGCTGACAGAGATTTGTTCAATCATGCAATGTTATCGATAGCTGATATACATAAAATGAAAAATCATAATTGACGAGTTTCTATTATCGATATAAATATGTTATCGATCACTGCTATTAATGGATTTGAACGATCAGTTTTTATATGTTATCGATAAATTGTATGATTAGAGTAACTTTGGGGCAGTACGATAATGTTGATCTTTGTAGTATTGTTATCGATAAATATAGTTAATTTTATTGATATCAGGTTTCCATACTCTGAATTGTCACTCTGAATTTTCTAATATTTTTCTTATTTATCGATAACAATACTTCGAGCTTTGTATTGATAATACGGAGATATTTTGGATTACAATCGATAACTGAATAAATGAAAATGAGTTTGTATGCACATATGTATGTAGGTATATGTACATATGTAGCTTTGCAAGTGCATGGAAAATGTATCTAGAAAGCTTTACAATTGTGGCTCCTAAATCATTTAGATAATCAAGATCGCAATTTCGTATATAAATAAATATGAATAAAGTATTCAATCAACGTGTTTGTGGTAATCATAAAACTGACACACTAAATACGAATAGAGATTTACAAAGCAATTGAATAATCAGCACAGCGTAAACCCCCTCCGTACACTGGCAGAAAATCAAATCAGCGAAATCAACATTCGGACGCCATCTATAAATATGACACAAATTGTGGACACCTATAAATAGCAACAGAATATGGAATTGGAGAAATAACTAAGAAATACTATGAAACCAAAGAAAAAAAAAAGATATATATATGTATATGTATATGTATATGTATCAGAGGATCAACAGTGAGAGAAAGCTCAAGCTTGACCGCGCAATGCCGGGTAGCCGCCTATAGACGTGCGTGTAGATCGCAAAGGCTTCTGGCTGGGAACTAGGCTGCGGGTCGTTGATATCCAGACAAGTGCTGTGCGTCTAGAGTGTGAGAGAGCTGTGCTGTGCCGAGACAAAGATCTTGCATTGATCTGAGAGATTTGCGTGCCAGCATCCCATTTTGACACATTCGCAACATTCGTGACAGTGCAAATTGAGCGCACCCAGCAAAGTTCAGGGCCAACTGGCAAATACAGAAAAATATGATTATATATAGCGGCTATGATCAGTTGTTCAGTCGTCTCTCTCTCTCTCTCTCTGTGTGTGTGTGTGTGAGTGTCACGCATATAGAGACATTGAGACTTATTAGCTGACAGCAGCATCCAGCCTGTATATGACCAAATAGACACTATGTGTTATATTTAGAGAATGCCTTAGATTGTTATACTCAAATGCTCTTGATTAAGTTGTCAGCAATCAGCGATATGATGATCCCCGAATGCCACCGGAGATGCCGTTTAGCTATAACTGCGACACACACACACACATACGTTGATTTAACTGTTGTCATTACTTCCAAGTAGCTGTTGCTGTTGCTGTTGTTGTTGTTGTTGTTGCTGCTGCTGCTGAGATGCAGCTCTGGCCATTAAGTGGCTGCCATTCAAAAGTATATCCGAGATTTGAGCTAACAATTGACACTCAAGCTGCTGTCGCTCGACTATTTGCTTTGATAATGACAGATACACACACACACACAGAGTGAGGGAGAGAGTTGATAAAGGCAGATTGAATGCTGGAAACAAATGGCCTGCCGCTGGCTAGCACAGTGATAGCAAACAGTTGTCCCTCAGCTTTGACAATCATACAATATGTTGCTGTCGTGACACAACAGCAACAGTCGCAGTCGCAGTCGCAGTCGCTGTCGCAGTCGCAGCAGCAGCATCGGTCACGGCAGCAACATTTGCATGCTGAGTCTGTGGCGCAGTGCCTTATCAGCAGCAGTCGGCGGCAACAGTGCGCATATAGATAGCAGCAACAGCAACAACAGCAACAACAGCAGCAGCAGCAACCGCAGATAAACCGAATCAATTTATGCTGTGTCAAATTAGCAATAGAAAGATCAGCTCAAAAACTGAAACTTATCAACTTTATGCAGCATATTATCATCATATATTCATACATATGTATATGTATCTATTATATGGCATATTCCATTCCCAATTCATTTGACTAATTCTCATATATGAGTGACATAATCTAAGAAATCAGACAGAGTTCCAAAGCTAACAGATTCTTTAATTTGCTGCATAACGAAGCTGTAATACCCTTTACAACCTTTGGAGCTCTAAAGTATATGTGCATCTAAATTTATGCTCTCAAACTGTTATCCTATACGTATACTCTTATACTCAGACTTATACTGAAGCTCTGTCAATGCGAACATTCATGGATGGATTAGATTACTTGCAGCATGATTATAAGCTGTTTATAGTCTTATATCCATTATGATCTCATACATACATGGATATGCAAACTTATACCTGATCACTAATACATACATATTATGCACTCTTATACTTGCGCTCTCAAGGCAGTGCTTATATGGGCCTTGTGCAATGTTTTGGAATCTATGCCTTCATCTATTTGACATTAGATATATGTATATCTTATATACCATGTACATATATTTACTACAGGCATTTCTCAAGTCTTACTCTGGGCTCTGTGAAATCTCTGTTCAGCTAGAGAGGAACATATATACATATGTATATACATATACAGGTTTCTATATATTGTATATATATATGTATATAATTGATATATGTAGAGTTTAGATTTCTTGCCTGAAAATGCCTAGTTCTAGTCAGACGATAGAAACAGTTTCGTTCATAGTTCTACAGCTGAAACAACAACTTGATTCTTGACAAGTGTTTTACTGTCTCGAGTTGACATGGTTGAAGCAGATTTCAATGATTTCTTAATAACTTTACTTAGCTGCTCCCGAAGCGTGAACGCGTATTATTGCAATCGGTTATGCTCGACTGGAAGGGTCTTAAGCTGATGCCGACATGCGACAAAGCGACAAAGCTGAATGGAATCGGCTGTTGTTGCTAATCAGGAATATACATACATATATACAAATACATACATGTCTAGCTCTGATTTAATTTTTTATTTTTGTTTAACTAATATGCCCGTTTGGATTATGTTCTGTGTATTAAAGATGTGCCTACAAGAGTCAGAAACTCGCTCAACTCTAGGTCTCTGCATTCTGTACTAAAGGCTAAAGGTTTGCATATATGTATGTATGTATATGTATGCTTCTATGTATGTATGTCTATGTATAGCTATGAGTTTTTACTTGAATTGAAAAACTTGATATGTTGCCTAAATGTGTTTCATATTGTATTTGGCCAAGAACTTAGATTTCCTTTGCACACAAACCGGATTTCCTTTGCCAACCATTTCAACTCTGGCTTTATATCTTATACAGGCATATATGTACATACATACATACACATATGTCAGACAGTATATCTTCTAAATATAGTTTATATCTATGCATTGTTACGCACATATTGGGATGCAACAATCTCAACAAGTGTTTTCTTTCCTCTCATTTCTCTGCTTCTGCTGCTCTTGTCTTCTGCCTCTTCTTCTTTTTGTTTTTTTGTTTTTTTTTTTTTTGCTCATTTTGGCGTCTGGCATTTACTTTTTTAATTTTCATATTCGTTTTTATTTTGACTCTTCTATTTGCTTCGTTCTTCTGCTAGCTGCTTATTTATTTATTGGCAGCAGCAGGCGAGAGACAGCCACATTGCTCGTTGCCTGTTGCTCTCGGTGCGGGGCTGGCTGGGAGGGGTGCGGGCGGTTAGACGCTTTTACTACAACTAGAGATAGCGTTTTGTGCCCTAATGGGCATTGCGTATATTTCGACTATATAGATATGTATATATATAAATATAAATATATATATGTATGTATGTATGTATGTATGTATGTATGCATATAGATATATATCTTTTTTCGACTTGGACTTGGACTTGTTGCCATTGTTCTTGTTGTTGTTGTTGGGGCCGCCAACGTTTGTCGCTATTTGTGTTGGCCGTGTTTGCGTTTTAGGTGGGCGAACCTGGCGTCTAGTCGAACGCCGATGCCGGGCCAACACGCAGCAGCAGCAGCAGCAGCAACAGCCAACAGCAACAGCCAACAGCCTAGCAACATAGCAACATAATCGCAACGCAGCAAACTTTTGCATTCGTTACGCACACGCACAAAATACAACAACAACAACAACAACAAAAAATAAATAAATTACAATATATATGTACATATAAACATTATATACATATGTACATATGCTTGAATATTTCATTCGTATGTGTGTATACATACATATATATATATACATATACATATATATAAAAAAACATGCGTATTTAAATTCATATTTCACCTCTTTCAAAATTCTTTCCTTTTGCACTGCAAACTGAGCGAAAGAAACAATCAAAAAACAACAAAAACAAAAACCAAAAAAAAAAAAAACAAAAAAAATATTAAAAACACGTGAGAAACGCGCGCGTTTTCTAAACGCACAGAAAACGCGTGAAATTTGTTTCGTTCTCCTTTTATTTATTTATTCTTTTTTATTGCTTTCCGTTTTGAATTTTGAATTTCTGTTTTTATGTTGTTTTTTTTTTTCTTTTTTTTGTATTTTTTTTTTCAACGTTGTCAGCGACGCTTTATAATTTTGAGTCAATATCTGATCGGATAATTCTCTATAATCTGCAATTTAATTTTTTATTTTTATTTTTATTTTTATTTGTATTAATTCATATGTGCAATTTGTTGTTTTGTTTTATCTTTGTTGATTGGCTTTTTTATTATTATTATTATTTTTTTATATATGTATGTATATTTTTTAGTCGCGTGTCTCGTCGCAGCGCTGGCTGCTGGTCAACTGAATTAAGAACGGGACGCGTTGCGGCCGCGTCTGCGGCAACGGCAGCGTCGACGGCGACGGCAGCAGCGACGACGACGACGACGACGACGAAGGCGGAGGCGGCGGCGGCGGCATTTAATGTGAGTCGTCAGGCCGAGGCACTTCGTCAGACGCTGTGGCTTAAATATATTGTTATTGTTGTTGTTGTTGTTGTTGTTGCAGTGCAAACTGCTGCTGCTGCTGCTGCTGTTGCTGTGGCTGTTGTTGCTGTCGTGCGGAAATCACAAAAATTAGGCGGCCCCAGTGGACATAGGCCGTGATTGTCACACGAAGCCGACTCGCATCGAACCAAACCGAACTTTGATGGCGGGTATTTTGGGCTGGGGATTCGCATAGTAAATAGACGATGGGTGACCGGTGGGTGGTGGGTGGTGTGTGGTGGGTGGTGCTGCGTGTAGCTGTAGCCACCCAACCGGCCATTAAAAGCAATTTGTTGACAGTGACACACAAAAATAGATACATAAAGTGAAGCGACAAGTTGATAAAACTGATGACAAAATACAAAAGCAAAAGCAAAAAAAATTATAAGGCAAAGCCAGGCCCAGTTACCGACCCGGCCACGCCCCCTTCCAGTAACTCCAATAGACCGATATTACATCACCATCATCATATGATGGTATGCTACAAATAGAAGGGTTGCAGCTTATCAAAGTTTGCCAAATTAAAAAGCAATCAGCGAATGGCTTCAAGTCTCCGGATCAACATAATTATGAAGGTAGAACTTATGAGATCTTCTAAGTGAAGCAACAGATATCTCCCTCAGATATCTGAAACTTGGTATTTTAGCAGCTCCATCAGCTATTTATACCCTGAACCCATTGAAAATGGGAAATCAGGGTCTAATGGTTTTGTGAAAAGTATGTAACAGGCAGAAGGAATCATCGCAGACCCCATAAAGTATATATATTCTTGATCAGGACGATGAGCTGAGTCGATATAGCCCTGTCCGTCTGTCCGTCCGTCCGTCCGTCCGTCCGTCCGTCCGTCCGTCCGTCCGTCCGTCCGTATGAGTGCGTCGATCTCAGAAGTTAAAGGAGCTAGAGAGCTGAAATTTTGTATGCATACTCGTGTATACCATACGCAGTACGAGTTTATCATATTTTTTCGATAACTCATTCGATATCTTTTTTATCGAGGATAATCGATAAATTTATATTGTTTTTTCAGCCTAATTTGAACACTATTAGACCTAGAGACTTCAGATTTACTGTGTATATACATTTGATGGGCACACACATTTTGTAATTTACAGATTTTGGATACCACGCCCCCTTCGCCCCAAATTTGTAAAAAACGTATATCAAGTACTAGAGACTTGTGCTTTGGAATGTACACACATTTACACATAATGATTACGTTCTGAAAGTTTCATTAAGATTGTACGTCTACAAATGAAATTATTCAACAAATAAATTCTCATAATATTGCCCACACTGCAGCGCAGCCCAAGCGCAGTCGCTGCTTACTGCGCAGTTAGCAGAGCGCGGGCCTATGCGTGGGGGTGGATGCATGTGTATGTATGTGTGCAGAATGATTGGAACATCAGCACGGAGGGTTCAGGGTATCTCCTAGTCGAGCAGTCTCGACTAGAGCTTTCTTACTTGTTATTATGTTACATTTATGAATTCGCACGTCTCGCACGCTTTCCCCTCTATTGCTTGGCAATTCTGTCTGGTTCCTAAGCCCAAAAGTCAACCCATGTCAAGTTAGCCAACTAATTTAATTATGCTGCGAGAGACCCCAAAAGGGAAAATACAATTTTGAGTAGAATGTAGAGTAGAGTATTAATTTCCTTCTCTTCGCGTAAATGGAAAATATATGTTATGGATAAGTTGAAAATTGAATTTTAATATTTTTTGATGCTTTTCAAAAGTTTTGTTCAATATTCCGCAAAATTGTTGATTGATGGGTTTTCCGTGTATGTATGTGTGTATGTGTGCATGCTTGTATATATGTAGTTAGATTAGGGCATCTGGCTAGTTTTCTTAGGACCAAAAGCATGTTGAGCTATCGTCTTTCTCTGCGATTCTCAGGCATCGCAAACAGTTTGTTTTACTTTTCATGCCTATGAAGCTTACATTCCTATAATTTAATCTATTTTTCTTCTATCCCTAATCCACACACTCTCTCTCTCTCCGTCTTGGATTATTTCTCTCTTTTATGCATTCACTCTCCCTTTTTCTACCTTTTTCCGATTCTCGCCTTATCTCACACATTCGTCTATTCCAGCTCTCTCACGCACTCTCTCAAATACTCTCGCTCTTGCCTCTCCCACTCTTCATCACCACCTTACTATTTTTTACCATCAGTCTCTGTTTAAGAGTGACTCTTTCTCTCTCCTTGTTTCATTCTCTCCCTTATTCTCTCCTTAGTCTCTACCAACTTCTCCCTCTGTCTCTACCTCTATCTCTATTATCTCTATCTCTATTATCTCTCTTACTCTTCTATATTTATCTATATCTCTCTCACTCTTCATCTCTCTCTCTCACTCTTCCTCTCTCTCTCTCACTCTTCCTCTCTTTCTCACTCTTCCTCTCTTTCTCACTCTTCCTCTCTCTTTCTTCCTCTCTATCTCTCTCACTCTTCCTCTCTCTCTCACTCTCTCTTTCTTCCTCTCACTCTCTCTCACTCTCTCTCACTCTCTCTCTTACTCTCTCTCTCACTCTCTCTCTTACTCTCTCTCTCACTCTCTCTCTCTCTCTCTCTCTCACTCTTCCCATTCTATCACTCTTCCTCTCTATCTCTCTCACTCACTCTTTCACTCTCTCTCTCTCTCACTCTCTCTCTCTATCTCTCTCTCTCTCTCACTCTCTCTCACTCTCTCACTCTCTCACTCTCTCTCTCTCTCTCTCTCACTCTCTCTCACTCTCTCACTCTCTCACTCTCTCTCTCTCTCTCTCTCTCTACCCAATCAATTAAAACACCTTTACGAGTATCGCACAGTCGTTAATATCCGCCAGCAATAAATGCATTTCCACTTGTTTAGTTTTCCTTTTGGCATTGCATTTTATTGCTGTCATTTCAAAGGCAACAGCAACAACAACAATAACAACAACAATAATAATAATTAGCTTTTCATTTGTACAGAGCACACACAATAAAGCATCAGAGGCACAAATTGCCGTTAATCAACATATACATTTACGTTCAAGAGCCCATGCGGGCTATACGAGAAACCAAAAATCTGCCCATTGACTACACCTGCCGCAGAGGTGGGCCCTACCTAGCCAGAACGAAGTGAAATCTCACAGCATTTAAGATGCAGATCATAGTCATATATCATGGATGTCTGTCTCTCTCTCTCTCTCTCTCTCTCCATCTCTCTTCTGATCGTGTGAGCGATGACGTTGGCATCTCATAAGTAATTGCCAGATTGCGTCCGGCAGCAATGCAGCTCATCCATAGCCGGTGGGCGTATGGAGATGCAGATTTCCGCTGGCTGTCAGTCAGATGATAACGAGCTGCATCTCAGAGGGCATATACATACATATGTACGTATACATACATGCCCATGCATATGCACTGGTGTCGTGCGTGCAAACATTGAAATGTGTGTCAACAAAAATTGCACACACAGCGGGCAGCATATGAAGATGTACTTCAATCACACTGTCCAGGCGGGCATGACTCGGGGTTACACGCACACACACATACGCACTGGCAGCTAATAACTGTGATTTGACACACTCTTATTGCCATTCTGACGGACTGTCTGTCTGTCTGTCCGTTGGATTGTCTGTGGCCCATATCGGCGTCAGCAAATCAATTAAACCACTTTGAATACTCAACTCAACGATGTGGGCCGTCTTTGTGGCTTTGTCGTAAAATAGCAACAACTAACTCGACCGGCAGATGCCCTGCCACTCGAATAAAACGAAACGAAGCGAAGCGAAAGGCGAATTGCCTCCACGCCACTTGAAGCACTCGACTGGCTGAATTTAAACATTTCCCATGGATCTGCTGGCTAAATAGCTTTTCCTTTTAGGTGATTTTGAATATATCTTCTATACATATGTACATATACTAGATGTCTATTAAAAATATTTGTAAGTCAAAATTAAATTAATAATAATGAAACGTGTTCTTTGTAGACACTAACTTAGACACTACACTTTAAATAAACAAAATAAATAACCAAAAAGAAAAATAAATAAATAAATAAAAAATATATACATAAATATATATATAAAAAAAACTTGCTTAACTTTCAGTTTATTAAAATAAATAACCAAATAAATAAAATTAATAAATAACCAACAATTTAAAAAAAAAAATAAATAAATAAAAAAAAAATAATATATCTCAAAAATTTTGCTTTTATTTTCAGTTTATTAAATATTTATTTTAATAAATAAAATAAATAAATAAATAATAAATAAATAAATAACCAAAAATAAAAAATAAATAAATAAAAAATTAAATAATATATCAAAAAAATATTGCTTTTATTTTCTACTAAGAATGAAAAAATTAAGTTTAAAAAAAATAAAAGCCCAAATTAATGATAAATTTAAAAAAAAAGATATACATATATAAATAAAAAAAAAATATTTTAATAAATAATAAAAAAAAATATATATATTTTTTTTAATTTATTGATAAAATTTTAAATAGGAAAAGGACAAAATTTAAAAAATAAAAAAATAAAGTTTATAAATAAACAAAAATTTAATACATAATAAAATAAATAGAAATAAAAATAGATTTTAAAAATATAAGTTTAAAAGTAGTTATAATAATAATAAAATGAAAAGAAAAAAAAACATAATAATAAAAAATAATTTAAAAATAAAGTTTATAAATAAACAACAACAAAAATTGAATACAAAATAAAATTAGTAGAAATAAAAAATAAATTTAAAAGCTATAATTTATAAAATAAATGTAGAAATATTCAAAGTAAATAAATACAATTAAAATATAATTTTTTTAAGTTGCTTAAAAACTATTATGCTTAGCACTTAGTCAAACTATTATTATATATAAACTATATTATATATATATATATATATATATATATATATATATATATATATATATATATATATATATATATATATATATATATATATATATATATATATATATATATATATTCATCATTTCTCATGAACACATCCACACATACATATGTATAGCCTGCTACCAGGTATTCCTTAGTGGGTGTCCAATATTTTCATGAGCAACACCTGCTACCGGGTATTCTTTAGTGTGTGCTCACTACAGTTAGCTGTACATATATGCTATATGTGAGTGTGTGTGTGTGCGCTGCAAATGCAACTGCAACTGCAGCTGCAACTGTCGCTGCCACAAGTGCAGCAACTTTGCGTGGTTTCTTGGCGGTTGACGCTGACGCGATGACGTCATCGATGCTGTCTCTGTGTCCATGTGTGTGTGTGTGCATTTGTGGGTGCGCTGCCCTTGGCCGCATTAGCATGGGCAGGCCATACATGAAATGAAGACAAAGATTCGCCAGACAGGCCGTGGGCGTGGCTGGTCGTTGGAGGCGGCAATTGAACTTGTCGCTGAGCCAATTGAACAGACACTGGATGAGCCACCATTCGGTAGCATACAACACTCAACATGCCGACACATTGAGGCAGCCCAAATCCGACGTGAGCCGCACCCCCATAAACATCTGTTGCTCAGCATGCCAGAAGTCTCGTGTGCGAGAGTGTGCGTGTGTGTGTGTGTGTGTGTTTGTGTCTGCACTTAGAATTCACATTAATTAGTTGAGGAAACAATTTTTAAAGTGCTCCACTTGCCACTTGGGCATGTGGCTCATGTGGCTGGCTGTCGCTCTTCCACTCTTCCACTCTTCCGCTTTTCCGCTTTTCCACTTTTCCACATTTTCCATTTGCCACATCCCGCTGTGCGTTTCACGCCTCGTTCATCATCCTGCAACTATTTTCAGTCTTTCAGTGTCTGACACACTTAGTCAGCTAAGAGGCATCCACTCAATTGTTTACAATTCACGCATCTTTTGCTACTTCACACACACACGCACACACACATGCGTACATGCAGACAGCATCTATCCATTTTTTCCCCTTATTCATTTGTTTATCTTCGGGGCACTTTGATGGATTATATGCGGTCTATTGAACGCCATCTCTTGGCTATAAGTAAATTCTTTATAGCCCTAACAGCAATTGTGCCTGAATGGGAATGGGAATGGGGGGGAGGGGGAGGGGCCTTTGGCCTTTGGCAGCAGCAGGAGCAGAAGCTGCCCATGTCGTAGACCAGTTTGCTCCAGCCATTCATTTGTTCGTTTGTTTATAGCCAACGAACTCATCTCTAAAGCCTTGAAGTCATCTTAATATCGAAATTATCTATTTTTTGCTTAACTAAATATTTACCGTTATGATTCGATATGTACATACATACATGCACAAGTACATGGCGAGAAATACGAATATTTGTATATACGTATATATATATATGTATGTATATGTAGATTGTTTATATACATATGTATATCAAGGACTTCAATTAAATATTTGAAAAATGAATATTGAATTTTAAAAATTTGTTCAAATATAAAATGATTATTTTTCATAGTAATCCCCATTAGATAAGCAATCCATGTGTTGCTCCTCAAAGCACTTCATATACAGTAGAATCCGGTTATAATGACTCCGCTTATAGCGTTCCTCAGATTAACTGAAGAGATATGGCGTCTTCCGGTTATACCTGGCTAGTTCCTTAAGCGACGTTATAACCGAGCTCTCGTGTATCGAATAATATAGTTTATAAATCGCATATTATATCGTATATATATCGCTCAGATGTACTTTATAGATAAACTCCTGCCAAGACTCTCCATAGAGAGAGAATGAAATATCATGATTAATGACTTACGTTTGCAGCGAGGCGAGATTGGTGGCTGAGGCGCCGACGCCGCACGCCGTGGAATGCATTTGCTTGGCTCTGTTGTTGTTATTGTTCCGGCCAATGAATTTTTACTGGACGCTGTGCGTATTAGTTGGACCTGGCTGCACTTGTTGCAAATTGCCAACGAATTTTCGCGCCAGCTGTGCGCCGAATTTCCCGCTAACCGTGTGTTGCCGCAAGTGTTGCCGCAGAAGAAAACAACAACAACAACAAAAAAAAAAAAATAATAAAAATAATGAAACAGAAATGAAAAAAGAAATCGAGCACACGCGAAAACCAATATGCCCGTTCGGTTACCACGCTGCGGTGCGGCGGGGTATGGCAAAAATGTGTAGAAGTATTAAAGCACACACGCGCGCTCTGCTGGACGCGTGAACAGGTGCAATTGCAGTAACTGCTAGCAGTTACGGTTGGGCTTTATTTTTGGGTCGAATCAAGCGAATTCACAGCTCGGCGCACGACGTTCCATCTCTGACTGAATAACCATTTCCGCTGAGGATGCTCAGAGACCACCGAAACGGCGGCGGCGGCGGTGCCAGCAGCAATGACTACTCCCATTTAAACACACACACACACACACATGCTCACACCCACGTGGCTGATCTATCTAAATGTTGTTGTTGTTGTTGCTGCTGCTGTTCTTGATATTGCTTAGCATAAACACACCAAAAAACAAAAACAAAAAAAGAATAAAAGAAGGAAATTAAATGCCGCAGCGCTTTGCTCATGAGCTGAGTTATGTGTATGTGTGTGTGTGTGTGTGTGTTTGTGCAGGCAGTGAAACACACAGACAAACACACACACACACACACACACTAAGTTGGCAATGCATGTCATTGTGCTCACACTGAAAACAGTCAAACAAATCAAAGCACCTAAACAAAAGTTAGCAGCAATCGAAATGTGTGCGGCATGGCGTATGCGTAATATCTTATTAAATGCATTACTTTAAAGAGGTGCATATATATATAAATATAAAAATAAATATAAATATAAATACATGTTTATTTTTATACCTACGTCAAATAGAAATTCAAAGAAAGCCAACATAAACAAATGTTTACAGCGATTTCAATTGGATTTCAATGGGCATATATAGCCCATTTGATATTTGGCGCATACGTAATGTCCATAACAGCTAATTATAATTGTTACCAACAATTTTACTTTTTAACAACTTAAAAAAAAAAAATATATATATATATTAACTTACATTTGTTTTCATTTTATGAATTTCCCATTTAAAATCAAGCATGCATAACTAATAAAATTAATTCTGAACTTTATCCTAAGCTATGAAAAAAAATTTATTTATTTCATACTCCTATTTTAGAGTTAAGCTGTTATTTGTTTTAATTTTATAGTAAAACGTTTAATAGTTTATTTTTATTTTTCTAATTTATTACAAATATTTATTTTTTATTAATTGTTATATTCTATTATTATATAGAGTATATATAATATGTAAAAATAATAAGAAGTAACAAATTTATTTCTTAATTTTTTGTTGAATTAAAAAGTAAAAAATTTAATACTTAATTTTTTGTTGAATTAAAAAGTTAAGAATTGAATTTTTAACTACTTATTATTTTTATATATGTATTCTATATAATAATATAATATAATAATTTATAAAAAAATAAATATTTGTAATATAACTAAAAAATTGAATATTTATATTTATTTATATTTATTTATATTTTTTTAAATATGTACATATATATAAATATCGTTAAAAATTTAATTCTTAACTTTTTTGTTGAATTAAAAAGTTAAGAACTAAATTTTTAACTACTTATTATTTTTATATATGTATCATATGTATTCTATATAATAATATAATATAATAATTTATAAATAAATAAATATTTGTAATATAACTATATTTATTTTTTTTTTAAATATGTACATATATATAAATATTGTTAAAAATTAGAAAAATTAATAAAAAAGTGACATAAAATAAATTGTTAGTATAAAATAAAAATTAATAATATTTTGCAATCGCATTTTCCATAAAAAAGAAACAAAATTACTAAATTATTATTATATATTAAAGTTATAAAAATTTCAAATTTAATTGAATTTTGACACGCCCCCATGCACGTTACTAACAGCGTGTGTCTGATGTCTCCGTCCGTGTAGAAGATCCTCCGAAGCTACGTTGTTTTCATCGATAGAGAATTGAGTATATATGTAGATATATGAACGTTATAGTATCTAGTAATGATCACAATCTAAAAGGAAACAGACAGACAAGCGGACAGCGAGATGAGCATGATACACAATCAATATACCCTCTTCAGTGTGTGAGCGAGCATATATTGTATAAAGAGACTAAATATAATCATACTTCATATAATAAATTCAATTCACGCACATCTGTATTATATATATTTCTTTATATATATGCATAGCTGTCAATATTCCAGCAATTGAAATGTCTAGCAAGAACTTTCTTTTTTTTTTTGGTTTTTAAAATGTTTTTTTGTGTTTGTATTTTCGGCTTGCGTTTGGTAGAGCATCTTGCAAGCGTCGACGGATGTCTCGTGGCTGTGGCTGTGGCTGGGGCTGGGGCTGGTCACGTCAAAAGTCCATTCCAGAGCTCTGCCACCACATGTCTTGTTGCTGTTGTTGTTGTTGTTGTTCTTGCTGGATGCTGTGGTGTGAATGAATCACAGCTAACGAAAATATAAAAGCAGGGCAAGAAACTACATAAAACGAAACGTGTAAAAGGCCAACTAACACACGCACACCTTCATACGGCTGCCACAGCATTTGTTTGTTTACATTCAGAGTTTTGCTGCTGCTGCTGTTGCCGCCTGCTGTTGCTGTTGTTGTTGCTGTTGCAGTTGCTGTTGTTGGTGTGCGCTGATCGCGTATACGCCGCTTATGACGCTTAAACTGGGCGCGATTTGAGATTTTCCAGCTGGCCAGCAATAACTATGCCTATGTCTCGACTCGTGCGCACTTAGCTATGTGTGCTGAGTGCGTGTGTATTCGTGTGTGTGTGTGTGTGTGTGTGCTCAACAGTGGAATTTTAGTGGAGCCACTTGGACCACTTGACATTGAGGGAAGGGCGCAACTTGTGACACTTGCCATCCAGAGAAACGAACTCATATAACTTCTTATTGCCATTATGTCGATGTATGTGTGTGTGTGTGTGTGTGTGTGTGTGTGTGTGTGTGTGTGTGTGTGTGTGCGTGTGTGTGCGCCTCTCGCATACTTACAAAGCAAAGCAAACGCACTTTTGCCAATAGCATGTGACATCAGTGCGACATTTTTAGCCAACGCCAGTTGCCATTTTCGTTGGTGGCCCACAATGTGGCCACGCCCCCATTAAACGCCCATCCACACACCAGACAGAAATTTCTATCCATTAATTCACAACTGACACACAAGAGCCGAAAGCCAAAAGCCAAAAGCCAAAAATGTCTGCAAATTCAATTGCACAGAAAATATCGAACTCGAAATACGCTCCAGCAAATCTTTTTGCTTTGTGCTTTTCTTGATATGATCTATATGGACATACATACATATATAGGTATGCGTATATATTGCACTTGATATTTATATACATATATTTGAAATCGAAATTTCTACTATAACATTTAAACTAAATCAGCTCAAAGATTTGAAACTATAGACAATCGTATAGATTGCATGATAAAGATGTCTTTAGACTTTTGTTATATTATACGATCCAATTTTCGATATGCAGTAGAGTCCGTTTATAACGATGCTCCAGGGATTGTCGCTATAACCGTATACGTTTGTTCATATGTTTGTCATCATTACTAAACTCTGTATGTATACAATTGCTTATACATAGATATTTCATATAGATCTCATCTAAGATATATGTATATATGTATGTCTCATATATATATTATCTGCAAAGTCTAAACTAACGGAGAATTTTTGCCATCATCTGACATCTCTTGTCGTGAAGTCGCCGTACTCTGCGATTCTCATAAGCGATTCTCAAGCTCTATTGCAAAACAGCAAATAAAATTTGCTCTGTCTTACATGAAATGCAGCCTAACGTATTCCATCTTGATATAAAGGGTATCCACGCTTTGTATTGCTCATTATGACTTGAGCCAATAGTAATTACTACATTTAAGCCCTTCGCTTCAAGGTTGGCTCTAGTTCGATAGGCTTAAGAAGAAATCGTTTGCTGTGCGCTCATATTGAATTACCAACCGGATGACAAAGTTAGCGAGCTCGCTGTCAAATGGCCAACAAATTGCTGGCCTAGAGAAACTTTTTTTTTTTTTTTTGTTTTCTTTGTTTAATGTTTCGTGATTTGTTGTTGCTGCCGTTGAAATTGAAATTGAAGTCGCGTGGCGATTAGCGGTTAGCGATTAGCGATTAGCGCCATTTGATAGCCAACTTCAAATGCTCAGCATGGGGCGCAGCGTTTCCGGTCAGCCCCCCTTTGGGCCCGCTGCCCCAGTGCCCCTCGGCCCTCGGCCCTCGCTGCGTTCATTGGCCCCCCCTGGCTGCGCCTTGGTTTATTTATTCAGCTTGAGGCCACGTCCGCTGCACTCGAGGGCCCCCATAACAACATCCTAATCCAAATAGGGATAGACAATCGGATCGCGGCCGGCACGCAGCGTCTGCCACAGACTTTGCTTGATCTTCGGGCCTGGCCTCGCCTTGCCCAGCTGGCTGTATGGCGGCGGCGGGCGTTGCAGCTGGAGCTTGAGGCGACGTCGCTGGCGCACCGGCGTCAGCCAGAGCAGCTCCGCCTGCCGGCGGCGTCGGCGCTGGTGCAACGTCCGCGAGGCGCAAAAGGGACGCATCGTCACATAGTAGACGATCTCGATCACGGAGAAGATGCTGAAGCCCATGAACAGGCCGAGCAGGCCACCCGTATTGGCTGCAATATAACGTGATATGATCGTGCAGTACTAGAGGATCACCTGGACCTGGCCTGCGACTGGACCTGCACTTACACAGAAACTCGGTGAAGCCAAACATTTCGGATTTCGTAGTGCTGCGAAAGTTGTTGGTCAGATAGTAAAAGTGGAGGATGGCTAGGTCGTTGACATTGCCATTCTGGCTGGCATTGAAGAGACGCTCGGGCAGCTGTTCCCCATTCTGGTAGCTGGGCCCGGCCACAATCGTCGAGCTGGTCATGATCGACTTGTAGGTGAGCTCAAAGCAGCCCGGCCAGCAGTTCTCACAGGAGAGATTCGTCTTCGACGACTCGATCTCCGTCTGCACCCGATTCGTGCAGTTGTTGTCATTGGGCCCACAGACACGGGCAGCCGGATCTATCCGGGGCAGGTAGTAGAGCACACAGCTGCATTCGCGCAGCAGCAGCTTCGCCTCGCACTCCAGCTCACAGTTCTTGCGGGAGTAGGTGCGATAATAGGACAGATCGTTCTCATCCGAGAACAGGCAGCGGCGCACCGCCTTCTTGATCGACCGTATGCTGGCCGTGGCATCCTCGTAGACCGGCTCGATGGGAATGCGTGCCTCGCGACCGGCGCTAACCACAAATCCATAGTTGGTCACCTTGGGCAGCTCGGCGGGATTGTGCACCAGCACCTGGAAAGGCAGACAGACAGACAGAGAGAGAGAAAGAGAGGGAGAGGAGAGAAATCGAGGGGGGTTAACGATAGGAAAAGATAGTGGGAGAGAAGGGATATATAAAGAGAGAGAGAGAGAGAGAGAGAGAGGGAAAGAAAGGGAAAGTAGGGGAGGAAAGGGAAAGTAGGGGAGGAGAGGGAAAGGAGAGTAAAGAGGAACAAAGAGGAGTAAGTGAAAATAAGGAGAGATGGAGTAGTATGTAGAGAGAGAGAGAGAGAGAGAGAGAGAGAGAGAGAGATAGAGAGATAGAGAGAGAGAGAGAGAGAGAGAGAGAGAGAGAGATAGAGAGATAGAGAGAGAGAGAGAGAGAGAGAGAGAGAGAGAGAGAGCGGAAAGAAGTCGAGGGGGGTTAACGATAGAAAAAGATAGTGGGAGAGAAGGGATATATAAAGAGAGAGAGAGAGAGAGAGAGAGAGAGAGACAGAGAGAGAGATAGAGAGAGAGAAAAAAGGGAAAGTAGGAGAGGAGAGGGAAAGGAGAGTAAAGAGGAACAAAGAGGAGTAAGTGAAAATAAGGAGAGATGGAGTAGTATGTAGAGAGAGAGAGAGAGAGAGAGAGAGAGAGAAGGAAAGAGGAAAAACGATAAACAGACAAACAAAGAAATAAGAGACAGGCAGAAATAGATGAGATAGATATGCAGACAAAGACAGAAACAACAAAGTAAATATCAATCACGAGCATGGGGGCAAACGAGAGGGATATACATATATAAAGACTCACCTTGAAGCCATTGCCCATGGACTTGGTGCAGTAATATTCGGCAGTCGAGGCATTCAATACGACGGTGAGTCCCATGCGACTGCCCGTGCCGCCAGAAGTGCGGGGGTAGTAAAATTCGGGCAAATTTTTGGCATAGCCCGACTCGGGAGTCCAGTCAATGGCCTTGAATATTGAATTCTCAGCCGCCGGCTCGATGCGCACATCGTCCGTATAGTTGCGAAACAAATAGATGGGATCGAGAGCATTGAACGTGCAGCACAGCCCGTCGTCCGTCAGTATGGAATTGAAAATCGTCGAGCAGATCTCCTTGCGCGAGCCGAAGCTGCAATGGAGCAGCATCTCATCGCATGGCTGGGCCACCTCCACCAGCAGCGCCTTGAAGTACGTCCAGGTGCCGATGTACGTGATGGTCTGATCGTAATCCTTGCTGCACAGATTCATTAGCAGCGAATAGTTTTTGCTGGTGCTAAAAGAAAATGATGAGCAGGCATTTCATTAGCTCTTCATCCAGCAGGGCAACCTGCTCACCTTCTCCTCTCATTTCTTACCTGGAGATGCTTTGAACCCGACTTCGCAGCGCCTGATTCAGATTACATATGGTTATAGCCGGAAAGGGAATGTTGCTCGTCAGCTGCTGCTTGGCGCTCGTCGAGATGATGATGGGCGAGGCGCTCCATTTGATGTAAATGTTTGATATGAAGAAGCCCGACAGAATGACCACCAGCACGAAGGATATGCCAAAGAACACGCTGACATCGTTTATTGATAATATATTCATATACACACATACATACATATATACACATTTATATGCATACACTTGCACAGACACATATAAATATACATATGTACGTATATTTATTTATATTTACGTACATTGTATTGCTCATGATTTCATCGCAGTGAACTTGAACTCTGCTCAGGACTTTACTCGCTCTCTCTATCTCTGTCACTCTAATATACGCTAACTATCTATCTCTTCTTTCCTCACACACACTAGCTCTCTTTTACTCCCTCTCCCTCTAGCTCGCCATAACTCTCTCACTCTTCTCACTCTCTCTGCCCTTTCGCACTCTCCCTCTCTCTCTTTTCCCTGCATACTGCTTTCTCTCTTATTCCCCATTTAGTGCCCTATCTAACTCTCTCTATCTATTTTTCTCGCTATATATCAGTCTCTGAATTTATCCATCTCTATCTCTTCTCGTCCCAGCTCTCGTTCTCTCTCTCACTCTGTCTTTCTCTTTCTAGAACTTACTGTGTTTCTTTCTCTCCCATATCTATCTCCATATCTCACCTACCATCCGTATTTTCCTCTCGTTCTCACTCTCTGTCTTTCTCTCTCTCTAAAACTTACTGTCTTTCTTTCTATATCCATATCTGTATCCATCTCTCACCTATCATCCTTATTACCCTCTCTCTCTCTTTTACTCACTCATTTTATCTATCTCTCTCGCGTCTCTCTCTCTCTCTCTCTCTCTCTCTCTCTGTCTGTCTTCTTCACTCATTCTCTAATTCTCTCTCTCTGATTGGTGATCTGAACATTCGATCAAAACTTTTAGTTACGCCCTCTAGTCACCTACATACATACATACATACATATGTACATATATTTAGATTTAATTCGGAAAATCATCCAACTTACCGCTCTGGTATGGTAATGCTCTCTTCGGCTATATACTTGAGGCCGTGCAGTGAGCTGTTCTTCAGATAATACTTAATGCTCTTCTCGGCTGCCTCGCGGCTGCACATGGTCTGCTCCTCATCCATGGAGTCATCACTGTGACTGTGACTGTGACTGTGACTCTTGTGACTGCGCTTTTGATTGCGCTGCTGCCAGTTGGTCGCCAGGTGGAACCGTTGCAGTTTGCTGTCCCCTTGGAATCTCATGTTGCAACTAACTGCACGGCTCGACACGCAAGCTCCATTTATAGGTGGCTGGTCAAACACTTCGATCCAATCGCCGCTCATCAGCCCTAATCATATTGACCCTTGGCAAATATGGCCAGCGCCAAATAGTCAAATTGAATTGGCAGTGGTTGCAGCCACGGCAAATGCCGCTTAATGCACATGCCCAGCGGGCGGGGGCGGGGAAGGAGCCGAGAGTGTTTGCCAATGGAGTCGATAGAAGTTACAGCAGGCAGCGCATGCAGTCGCTTCTCCATGTCCCACAGATAGCCACGCATCCAGCGCCACGCCACAAGCTGTCAACAATGCTGCTGCTGCTGCTGCTGCTGCGGCTGCTCCCAAAATAGCTGAGGGCATAAAATACGAGTACATAATATAAACAATAACAACTACAACTACAACAACAACAACAACAACAAAATTGAAAGAGGCATACTAAAAACTAGAGCGCAAATATTAAAACAAAAGAAAACTAAAATTAACATCTCAAAGGCCAGGCAGCGACATAAGTTACTGCCGCTCGAGATTCGTTTGGATTTGAATTTGGACTTGGATTGGCAAGGCAATAATGTAGTGCGAAAATATGGCCAGAAGTCAAATAAATTGTAAGCTGTTCGAGTCTGTTGCTATATTCCTATATTTAGCGTGTAGCTAATTGTTTATTAACACGAAAAATAGAGATCGAAATCGACATCGAAATCTTATAGAACAGACCTTACAGATTTGCTAGCTATCTACAAATGTAAATATATGTATACGTTTCAGCCAAGTTGTCTTCAAAATATCTCTATATTTCTGTATATATATATACAATCTTCAAAGATGTTTTCATAAGGCTTTCCATAAAGCTTCTCACAATTGTTTAGCATTTTACTAAATTACACAAACTTCTCCTTGAGCCTAGTATTTTGTCTCTAGACCTTAGAGATTTGAGGTACATTTCATGCAGAGATTCATTTTATATCTAATTGTTCGTGCTATTCTCATTCAGACAAGTCTTTAATTACTATATGTGAAAATACAGTCATTTGCAAACATATATTTGCTCCTGACTAATTGTTGTTGAATTGAAAGAAATCCACATTGAGATCCAATATAGCCGCATTGGGCGTCTCTTTCATGCTGAGCGCCTCGACGGCATTGTCGCTGGCATGATCGTAGTGCGGCAGCATTGCACCAGCCGCATGGCCAACGGCGGGTGGGGCCACGGCCACCGGGGGCGGCATCAGATCATCGCCAACGTTACGCAACAGACTCTCCTCGGACGGCGGCAACAATTTGCCGCCAGCGGACAAATTCAATCGTTGAGCCGCCTCGTCGGTCAGTGTGTCATCTAATGACATGCTCAGCCCTGGATATTCGACCAGATTTCGGGCACTGGCTATGGCGCTCGCATGCGCCTCTGGCTCCGGTGTGGGCGCCTGCGCCGATTCCATTGCCGACATATCCAGCGCATACTGACCCTCCGGTATGCCCAGCACGCGTGCTATGCGCGCGTTCACAAAGTGCGAACCTGACGTGTTCCGGATGAGTCGAGTGCTGCGCAACTGTAGCTGCTCTACAAAGTCGTTCAGCTCGTGCAGGAAGAGATCGGCACGTTGCTCCTCGCTGAGATGGGCGTGTCTCTGCAGCTGACCGGTCAGAAGACTAAACAGTGTTGGCACATAGCTCTGCGACAATTGTTGCTGCTGTTGTTGTTGTTGTAGTTGTTGCTGCTGCTGCTGCTGCTGCTGCTGTTGTTGCTGTTGCTGATTAGCGATCACACTGGGTATATGGTCGGGATACTTGACGTAATGACGCTGCAAGCGACGGCCCAGAAATATCTTATTGCAGCCCGGACAAATAGCATTCTGTGGCACGGCACGCTCCTTGGGTACCGAATGGTCAACTGTCGCCATAGACGGTGCAGCAGTCGCTGTAGCTGGTGCACGATAATCTCTGTCCCGCAAATCGGCCACAAGCAAATCCAAAGTTTCTCCTGCAGCTGCTGTGGCTGGCTGAGGCAAGGCCGCACGAATTATGCGCCCAGATCGCGTGCGCAGCATTGAATCTGCATCTGCAGCTGGAGTTGGTTCGCTCACAGTACTGCTTGTAACTCCGCTTGGCGCAGCGATTGCTGCCGTTCTTTTCGAGGTTGCTGCAACAGTTGGCGTCCTGCGTTTTCGTGAGCCGCTTGATTTGGTGGATGCTGACGTAGATATCGCCGTAGAACGACTGTTACTAGCCGGCTGCATGCCCATGCCAATGGGATCCATACAACGATAGATGGTTTTTTGGTTAGTCATGGCGTCCGTTCGGACGACCTCGTTTCGCTTACTGCAGAAGTTTATGAAATATGTTAGAATTGGATAAGCATGAGAGAAACCTCATATACCGGTCGATAACGATGTGATCGTCCTTGGCTAAACGATATAGGTTGTAGGCCAGCTTAGCCAATGAGTCGCAATCCTTGTTAGCTACGTTAACCAACTCGGAGGCAGCGGCAGCGGCGTCTGCATCAAATTGATAGCATTCAGATAATACCGATGACGCCCCAGCAGCGGGCAATAGATCCATGCAGTTGAACGACAATTGATGATAGTCCCCATTGCTCTTATTATTGTGTTGCTGTTCCTCTGCTACAGCCTGCAGCTGCATCACAGCGCTGTCCAGCTGTTCATCCGGCAGGTTGAGCACATAACCAAGTAGCGCATCTTTCTGATAGTCGGTGTTATTGATGCCTGACTCGTCATTGACGCCGTTAGATGGGACCAGCGAATCCTTCATTTCCGGTCGCCACAATTCGTGCGCACTGCGTAATAAAATGCAAGGTCACGTTTTGTGTTTACCGTTTTAAACAACAATAAATTGCAATTGTTTTAGCCATTCACATTGATGCATTTAGGTGCCTCGAACATCGCATGCAATCGATTGCTCTTTGCGATGAATCGATTCGAAGCAACAATCGGCTAATCATTGGTACTTACATCCCTATTATTAGCATTTGCGAAATTTCCGGCTATAACTGCAATATTGAATCCTTATAAAGCAAATACCAATTCACTGTATATAGCCAGTTACACAATTTGCATAATCGCTCGGTAACTGATACTAAACGGAAATCCTCCCACCTTCCCCACCCTTTGCACCGTCGGTGAGCTACGACCGATAGAAACTTTTTTTTGCTGTGGAGCAGTGCCAAGATGTCGAAGAATAAACTAAATTTAGTTCTGCCGCCGGTAAATGTGGATGCAACTGTTGCTGCCGCACAGGTGGCACCAACGCCACCGTTTAAAACAGCATCGGGAACAGAGTAAATATGATTTTATTTTCTGTATATACATTATGAATTTTTTTTCTTATTTGATGACTCCCACCCGCCCACAATGCATAGAGACAGATCTGTGTTTATTGTAGTTGGTGTTGTTGTCCGTATTGATATTTCTATTGCTTTTCAAAATGACGCACCCACTACGCACATACATACATATGTATAATAATTAAACACGCATAAGAACGCCTACATGCACATACATATGTACATATATATGCGTGTGTATAGATACAAATGCGTGCAGAATTAATTCTGATTCCTTAATACCCCTATCCAAAATGTTAGCACTTTTCGTTTTGTTCTGCAAAAATTCATTAAAAAGTTAAATTAAAGTACAAATAGTTTGCTGGGAAAGCCAAAAACAAGCATTGACGCATTAACGGAAACGCTGGAGGGCCTCGATATGGACGACACGGAACGCAAACGAATCAAGGTGTTCCTCAGCCAAAAGGAAAAGATCGGCGAACTCTCCGAGGAAGATCTAGAGAAGCTGGGCGAACTCGGTTCTGGAAACGGTGGCGTTGTCATGAAAGTGCGCCACACCCTCACACATTTAATCATGGCCAGGAAATTGATCCATCTGGAGGTGAAGCCGGCGATTAAAAAACAAATACTGCGCGAACTCAAAGTGCTTCACGAATGCAATTTCCCGCACATAGTTGGATTCTATGGAGCCTTTTACAGCGATGGCGAGATAAGTATTTGCATGGAGTACATGGACGGTGGCTCTCTTGATCTCATATTGAAACGGGCCGGTCGCATACCTGAATCAATACTCGGACGCATCACCTTGGCGGTGCTGAAGGGACTCAGCTATCTGCGGGACAAGCATGCGATTATTCATCGGGATGTGAAGCCAAGCAACATACTCGTCAATAGCAGCGGCGAGATCAAAATCTGTGATTTTGGCGTTTCGGGACAATTAATCGATTCGATGGCCAACTCATTTGTGGGCACGCGCAGCTATATGTCGGTTAGTAGAATAGAAATAAAGTGTAAAACTTGTATAGATCGAATTCTAATTGTTATCTTTGCAGCCTGAGCGACTGCAGGGCACACACTATTCGGTTCAGTCGGACATTTGGTCCCTTGGCCTTTCCCTCGTTGAGATGGCTATCGGCATGTATCCAATACCTCCGCCGGACAGCGCTACGCTGGAGGCCATATTCGCCGATAATCCCGACGATGGTAATCCAACGGTAATCGAGCCAAAAGTAATGGCAATCTTTGAGCTTCTTGATTATATTGTTAACGAGCCGCCGCCCAAGCTGGAGCACAAGATATTCTCCAATGAGTTCAAGGACTTTGTCGACATATGCCTCAAAAAGCAGCCAGATGAGCGGGCCGATCTCAAGACGTTGCTGGTGAGAGAAAGTTTATTTTCACGCATCATGTTGTTTTTGTTATTACTATTAATAAACAATTATTTATTTACATTGCCATTGTTAGAGCCATCCATGGATACGAAAAGCGGAGGTGGAGGATGTTGATATATCGGGCTGGGTGTGCAAGACAATGGACTTGCCGCCATCGACGCCGAAACGCAATACGTCGCCCAACTAATTAGCATTCCTTTATTTCACAAACACACGCACTTATCGCACACATACACGTTATTTATTTGTATGTTATATACATGTATATGTATGTCTGTAATTGTTGTATCAACTCGCTTCCCACTCAGTCGCTCCACAACTTTCATACACCATGTGTGGGTGCGTGTGTGCCTTAACACTCACATTCTGGCCTTAACACTCCCTCACATGTAGACACGATGAAAGAAACAAGAAGAGTGGAATACTGAAAACTGAAAACTGAATAATGATCGATACACAGAAATTAAAAAAGTTCAAATAATCGTACTCACAATCGCAAATGTGTGTTTTAGCAAATTCCTAAGCAAGCCTGAAGTTTTACATCAAATTCAGTCGAGCTCCGGGTGAACCTAATATCCAAATCATTCGTTGACTTGCTAGCCTTGTAGCATTACAAAATTTTCTGGCTTATCTGAAAAAAAAAAAAAAGTTTTTTTTCGTACACATAATCCTAAAGAAAATATCATTTTTCGTCTGTTTTTTTTTTATTTTCCAAAAATGTCGAATTCTCTCAAGGTATTTCGTTTGGGACAAAGCCTGTTGGCCAATTGTCGCATCGCCAAATTCCAACGCCCCATATCGATAAGTGCATTTCAGTTCCAAAATTTGAAGGGTGAAGCCTTAAAGAAGCCATTGCCAATAGAGGAAAAACAGGCAGCAGCAACGCCAATTGGCCTAACCCCAATACAGCGTAATTTGGTTGAGTTTGTAACGGGCGAAATACTGGAGGAACGCCGCGTCCAATTGCAATTGGAGCCGCCATACATGATAGACGACTTCACAGGTCATTTTTCTGGCTCCAAGGTGGAGCTTATCAGAGAGTCGCCGCACGAACGCATTAACATATTCTTCAATGTTAGCAAAAGTGTGCCGCGTCGCAATGATGAGACTGGTGATCTGACTCCAGTACGCAGTGTACCCAAATTTGAGGTGCTCATTAGAAGGAATGATCTGCTGCTCTCCATATTTTGTGTATTCAAGCCAGGCGCTTTTGACGACTTGGAGCCGGAGTCGTTGGATCAGCAACCTCAAGAGAATGAAGTATTTGAGATACAGGACCTATCGCTATACAATCACGGTTGGAATGATAGCTGTTTTACCATTGATGCATCACTAATTGATGACAATTTGCAAACCATGATTCTGGATATGCTTGAGGAAAAGGGCATTACCCATGAATTTGCTAGAAAGCTTTCGGACATGGCAACTGCTCGCGAGCATGCCCTGTATATTGAATTCTTAGAGAATCTATCCAAGTTCACAGTTGGTCTGCCTCAGCCAATTACGCAAACCATAAAATAAGCCTTTAAGTACATGCAAATGCATATAAGCAGTAATCCCAATAAATGAAAATTATACTCCGAGCAATCAAATATCAACTGCGTTTTTCCTTTAAATTGGATATGGCAACGCCTTTAAAAGCAACAAAGTGGCTTGAGTTAACTACAGAAGTCAAGCTTTGCCCGACAGCAAACAAAAAAACCAAACAAAATGTGAATCGTAAACGCTGTTATTGCTAATCAGCTCAAATAAGTTAATGGACAGACATGTTTCATAAGGGCGTATGTGTGAGATTATGATTAGACGCGTCGTCAGTTTTAGTTTATCAAATGTCATTCATTTGAATGGGTTTGTGATGCTATCAATTTTAATAGATATGGTAACGCTGTGACAAAGACCAGTTAACTCCAGTAGTCGAGCTTTGGCTGGCAACGCCGTAACTAGTGACGATAGCAAGCAAAATGAAAACATCAAACCATATTATTGTTGTTGCTCTTATTATTGTTGGTCCGCTGTTTGCCAAATGAAATACATAAATAGACAGCAGTAGTTAGTTGTTTTTGATAAGTGTAAGTGTGCGGATTATGCTTAGTCACGGACTCGGTTTCAGTGCGCAATTGACATTAATTTTGAATGTGTGTTTCCTGTGTAATTGCATTTACAGCTAGCAGCAGCAGCAGTAGCCATCCATTGGTCAAAGCAGAAAGCGAAGCACAAACAAAGCAAAGCAAAAACAGTGCAGCAGCGACAGCGACAGCAGCAGCAGCGTTAAATTCCCGGACGCAGCAAAAGTTCTTTGTCTGCGCGACGAGGCAGAAGCAGCGACGCTTACTGCGACACCCATCGTACGTGCGTCGCTGTTGAATTTGCAGTTGTTTGTTGACATCGAACGGGCGCAACGTCTCAGCGCTGTTATAGTTGGAGTTGGTGTGCGAATGTGTACGCGTCTGTGTGCATGTGCATGCATCTGTATGTGTGTGTTGCGTCTGCGCCTTTATGTATGAGTGTGCGAGACGAGAAAAGCAAGTGCACCTAAACAAAGCAACAGCTTACTACGCGCCATAACAGCAGCAGGAGCCTCACAGTCATTCAAACTAGGCAGTGCAACGCGGACGCTAGCTTCTCAAGACGCGACCGTAACGTAAACAAAAGAAAGCTGGGAAATTTACTGCTGCTGCTGCTGCTGCAATTGCCAATGGTGATGCTGTTGCTGCTGCAATTGCAACGCGCAACAAATTGACATGCACTAAGAAGGACCGCCACCAGAATTTGCAATATAATTTACTAACAACAACAACAACAAGAACAAACGAAAAATGTCATCAGTGAATGCGAACCAAAAGGAGAGTCCCAGTCGCGATTCGACTGCCTCAACATCGGGCAACATCTCGATGATAGCCGAGAATACGTTGGAATCACTGTCGCGAGACTACAGCCTGGTCAGCCTCAATTCAGCTGGCAGCCAGGACGAGTTCTTTCGCTGCCGCGATCATGCGGACAGCGTACTGAAGCGCATGCAGCTGTATGTGAACAGCCAGCAGCTGTGCGATGTGGTGCTCATCGCTGGCATCGATGGCAAACGGTAAGTGAACAAACCAAACAGACAAAGAATGGAAAGTTGTTGCAATGCGCAAAAATCGAAAAAAAAAAGAATGAAGAAAAAAAAGACATTTTTTGCACACTCAGTCCATTCCCAGCAACCAATTTGACTTATTAGCAATTCACCAATCGGCATATGCGTATACCCTGCACTCCTCCTCCTTTTCCACTGTCAGTCGGTTCTTTGTGTCCGTTCGCACACCCGTTTCCGAACGCAGCAACGCAATTCCAACAGTAAACACAACACTAATTGCACTCTTGCATGCTCGCCAAGGCTCGCGCTCTCTCTGTCTCTCTCTGTCAAGCTGATGATCTTGTTGAAGGCAGTGTGAGCGAGAGAGCGATATGCAGCCATTGAGGAGAGCGACAGAGTGATTGAGATGTGCTTTGTACAGTGGTAAAAACGTATGTAATTTCCAGGCAAATGATAAACAAGTTAAATATGAATGTTTTGTTGCATATTATTAAATTTTTATCGTGTCTTTTTGTTGAAGATTACACTGTGTATGAGATATGCTATCTAAAAATGATTTGATTTCGTTTTATTAATTTGTTATTGACGAGGTCGAAATAAATTTGCTTTAATCAAATAAATTAAAACTAATTCTTTTTTTATAGGGTGCCTGCTCACCGCTTGGTGCTATCCGCTTCGAGTGCATACTTTTCAGCAATGTTTACGGGATCGCTGCGCGAGACCACGGAGCACGATGTGACCCTGGGCGAGGTCCATGGCGATGCACTGCAGCAGCTTGTACAGTATTGCTATACAGGATATATTGAGCTGCGCGAGGATACGGTGGAAACGCTGCTCGCCACGGCCTGTCTGCTGCAGCTGAACTCTGTGGTAACGGCCTGCTGCAACTTTTTGGCCCGCCAGCTACATCCATCCAACTGCCTGGGATTTGCGTTCTTTGCAGAGCAGCAGAGCTGCACGGCTTTGTTGCGGCTGGCTCAGGCGTATACCTGCCAGTACTTCATGCAGGTGTGCCAAAATCAGGAGTTCTTCCAGCTCAACGCCGATCAACTGGGCAAGCTGCTGTGCAGCAATGATCTCAATGTGCCCTCCGAGCAAGATGTCTTCCACAGCCTAATGTCGTGGGTGCGCCACGATGCCCCCAACCGTGAGCAGTACATTGGCGAGTTGCTGGCTCTGGTGCGCCTCCCACTGCTGCAGCCGGTCTTTATAATGGATCACGTGGAGAACGTCTGCACCACCAATGAGTGCCAACAGCTTGTGATGGAGGCGCTAAAATGGCACCTGATGCCCGAACGGCGCTCACGCATCGCCACCGAACGCACAACGCCCCGGAAATCGACAGTCGGCCGACTCCTAGCTGTGGGCGGCATGGATGCGCACAAGGGCGCCATCACAATCGAAAGTTACTGCCCGCGTCTGGACAAGTGGACGCCCTGGAAGCACATGACCGGACGTCGCCTGCAGTTCGGCGCCGCTGTCATGGAGGACAAGCTGATTTTGGTGGGTGGACGCGACGGTCTGAAGACGTTGAATACCGTGGAGAGCCTCGACTTAAATACAATGGCCTGGGTACCATTGAATCCAATGACAACGCCACGTCATGGCCTGGGTGTGGCTGTGCTTGAGGGTCCGCTCTATGCGGTGGGGGGACACGATGGCTGGAGCTATCTTAATACGGTTGAACGGTAAGCTGATATTCCTCTCATTGTCAATTGCAAATTAACTGAAATGTAATCGATATATTTAAACAGCTGGGATCCAAGTGCCCGTACCTGGAGCTATGTGGCACCCATGTCATCGATTCGTTCAACAGCTGGCGTTGCGGTGCTAGGCGGTCGCCTCTATGCGGTGGGCGGACGCGATGGCTCCGTTTGCCATCGCTCCATCGAATGCTACGATCCGCACACAAACAAATGGACTCTACTCGCCCCAATGAATCGACGACGCGGTGGCGTTGGCGTAAGCATGCTCAAACATGGCAATCTATCGTAATCATTCTAATCTATATTCCTTGCTACAGGTAACTGTCGCAAATGGGTATCTCTATGCGCTCGGAGGTCACGACTGCCCCGCCAGCAATCCCATGGTCTGTCGCACCGAAACCGTTGAGCGTTATGATCCGGCCAACGATACCTGGACACTGGTAAAGTCCCTTGGGCTAAAATCCACACTGATTAGGCTGATATAGACTGTTTCTCTAACTGTTTTTACTTCTAATCTCGCAACAGATTTGTTCGCTGGCTCTGGGGCGCGATGCGATTGGCTGTGCTCTGCTTGGTGATCGTTTGATTGTTGTCGGCGGCTATGATGGCAATCATGCCTTGAAGACCGTCGAGGAATATGATCCGGTGCGCAATGGCTGGAATGAGCTAGCGCCCATGTCGTTTCCACGTGCTGGCGCTTGTGTTGTTGCCATACCGAATGTTATACCGGCAGCCGCTCCACTGCCGCCGGCCAGTGCAACAGTTTAGTTCTGCTTCAATTAATTGTTGTTGTTAATGTTGTTGTTGTTGCCGTTGTTGTAGTAGTAGTAGTGTGCGTGTGCGTGTGCGCCTGTGTGAGTGAGCTGCGCTGCTATTCCTATTGCCTATTACCTATTATATTATAACTTCATATATACATACATATATTCCTCGTCCTACGCAATACGAGCTTTGTGTTGCGCTTGGTCCGTTCGTCCAATCACCGATTGATTCCAGCTATATCCGGTGTGAAATTTCTTGGTACTTGGTACGCACACACACACACACACTTACATATATACTGACACACACACAGAGAAACATTTAAACCGCTGTTGCTCTACACAAAACGTAATCTCATTCCTAGTGATACGAAACTAAAAAAAGACAATGCTCAAGCGCCTGCCCAGTGACCAGTAACCAGTGGAAAGAAACAAAAAACAAATGCATGATGCAAGGCTTTCAAACGCTTTTCCAACTAAATCGTTTTCTATTTACACATATATATTTATAATTTATATATATACACCTATATTGATGTACTCTGATATTATTTTGCTTTATGTAATCTCAACACATATTCCTGTTATGTATGTATGTAACTATCATTGCCTATCCGGTAGGGAGCTTCATATGCATGCATGCGTGCATGCAGGTGCATGTGTTTTACCTGGTGACAGTTCCATCACCTACACATAAACATATATATTTATTTATACATGTATACATAAATAAGACTGTGCCAGTTAAATGGCCAAAACATATTTGATTTGCTCATATATATACATACATACATGCTTTCATACATACATGCATTCATACAGCCATACATACGTACATACCTGTGAGGTATACGACAAATACTTTGGTTTCTGCATATTCATATAAATTAAATTACAATTTAATAGTGCAAACTTTTGATTTTTTTTTAAAATAATTTATTTAATTTGCACTTTTATTTTGCTTACATTATATTTCCATCTTTCTTTTTTTTTTCAAATATTTCAATATTACCTGTGTATGTGTGTATGGTTAAAAAGCATTTATTTATAATTGTTTATTTTTTTTTTCTTTCTTTTCCTTTTTCAAATATTTTTCTTTTTGCCTTTATGAATATTTTTGTAGAAGAAGAAGAAGTGGAAGCCAGTCAGATTGGATCCAATCTGCTATAGTCGTCGTAGATCCGTCGAATTTCTCGACTACTATAATATGTAATTACGAAAACTATAAAAATTTAAGAAAAAAAAAAATAAGTTGAATCAAAAAAAGCGTAAGCCAACACAAATGGTAACTTTATATATATACATATTACTTACGTATTATTTTCTACAAAAGCATATATTTATATTTTTACACAATCAAAAGAAAACATACACTACGCATAAATGTATACACTGAATATGTATTTTTTGTAATAAAATATATTCTTTATTTATATGTACAGTAAAATGTTTTAGTTTAACAAAAACGAAATGTGAGCAATTTAAATATTAACTGCCTTTTTTTTTAACGGACCTAATATTTCAGTATTCTTTTTAGGTATTTTTGCAGTTCTAGCCTTTGCGGTCATACTGATAAAAAGACACCATTTTTTGTTAGTATTTTATGCCATTTTTCATAGTATATTTTAGTACATGTCCATTATTGACATTGAGCTGCGAACACAATTGAATTATATTCGAATCCAATTAGTAAACATTTGCATTGGCAAATTGTTGAAGTCAGCATCATGGATGCGGAGCAGCTGAAACGACTTGAGCGCAAGGAATCCGCCCACATCGCTGACATACTTACCCAGTTTAATACGAAGGTAAGGGCACCAAACCACCAGCACCACCCACACTTTTGTAACAATGACTAATGTTTGTTGAGTGGCGGCTGTCCGCAGAATGCAGATTTGCTGGTCTTTGATAGCTTTCACACCGACAATCTGTGGCATGATCTCTGGCTGGCTATATTTGGAATACTAGATGACGAGAGTTTATCGTCATTGCACGCCCAATGCCTCAACACTGTGCGCATTCTAACGCGAGACGAGTTCAGCCTGCAGACGCACTACATTGAGCAGGAGTTGGGCACACTGTTATCTCTGGCCCGCATCAATGGTAGCACCAGCAGCAGCAGCGATGACGACGGAACGCTGCCCCAACTAACTCTAAGCGATAGCGAGGCTGATGTCATTGCCGAATCCTTGAAATGTATCTGCAATTTGGTTTATCAGAGCGCCGACTGCCGGCGCCAGTGTCTGCGCCAGCACAGCCTCGACGCGATTGTGAAGCGCTTGAATAGCGCCACCTCCTGTGCGACTCGCTATCCAAGCACCCTGGAGTACTATGATATGAAACTGTTGTTCCTGCTCACCGCACTTGAGCCAACAGCGCGCACACGCCTACAAATCGATCTCAATGGACTGACCTACATGACCAACTGGTTGGACGACAAGCTGACCGAGTCGGCGACGGCAGCGGTCAGTGATGAGCAGCTGAACATTATCTGTGAGCTGCTCAAGGTCATGTTCACCGTGACCAGTGCACCGGACAAGAGTCCCAACGAGTATGAGATTCAAAGTCTTCACTTGACCGGCGTGTTGCGTGAGCTACTATTGCGCTTTGGCAACCTCTCGACGGAACGGGAGCGTGCTGTGGTCACGCATGCCATCAATTTGCTGACCAACATCTCTGGCAGCTGCCTGAGCGAGCTGCTGGTCAAGTGCAGCAATGCCGAAACGGGGACAGAGAACGAAGCAGTCAGTGCCAATGCGAAATGCTGTGCCGTCTGCTTCGAGAAGCGCAACGTGCGTAGCCTGGCCGTGCTGTTGGATTATCTGCGCGGTGGACTCGCCCAGCAGGAGTCCGAGGCCAGTTCCCATGAGCTGTTGTCGCCAGTCCTGACGGTGCTGGTGAAGTGTGCTCGCAGCAACCGCACCATGCGCCACTATTTGCGAAAGGAGATCCTGCCGCCGCTAAAGGATGTGAGCAAGCGGCCAGAGGTTGGCAACGAGCTGCGCAATCATCTCTGCCGCTTTCTCACACTGCCAGCCATGATTCTGCGCGACCTGTCCGCCGAGCTGCTGTTTGTGCTCTGCAAGGAGGACGTCGGTCGCATGATCAAATATACGGGCTATGGCAATGCGGCCGGGCTGTTTGCTAAGCGCGGCGTGCTCGACTGTCGGCGCATTGAGGGCACCGACTACTCCTCGGACAGCGAGGACAGCGACACGGAGGAGTATAAACAGCAGCAGCAGTCCTTCAATCCCGTGCTGGGCTGTGTCGAGCAGCCCAAGCGCAATCCGCTCGAGGGCATGTCCGAGGAGCAGAAGGAGTACGAGGCACTGCAATTGGTCAATTTACTGGAACAGCTGCGCAAGGATGGCATTGTGCAGCCGGCGCTAATTGACAAGGATGGCAAACCACAGCCCCTGGAGCATATACTGCAGCTGCAGGAGGAGCTGCCGCAGCAGCAGTTCGAACAGAAACGCAAAACCTAAACGTCGGATCGCCTCCTCAGCGCGATCCTTCGTCTCAACATGCAATACAATCGTTTGGGGTCTTCCAACTCGCAGCACCAGCGTCAACTTTTTGGAAGCTGATAGGATAGCTAACACCCATTACTAAAGTGGATAACTGTCATCCACTAATCTTTGATACTACGAACACAATCTAAGCCCGCTAATATTCCAGTATACATTTACTAAGCTAACACTAAACTAGGGACAACATCCAGAGCTAAACTCGGATTTGGAACAACCAGCAGAGAGCATTCTCTGAACCTCTTTACGGACTTTGTAAGTGAGAATTTTTGTCATTTATCTCCACTGTATTTATTACCGCTTAAGCTCAACGTCAAACTACAACTTCAAAGGGAAGTATATGCAAAATAAAAGAGACCTAAGAATTAATGTTAAAAAATATTAATAAATAGTGGAAAAAAACATAAATTTTTCGATTCCTTATGCGTAGATTAAAATCTATTTAGAGCTTTCTTTATTGTGTTCAATCTTGATAGTCAGTTGGGCTCAGTTGCCTATATAGATTAACGATTATATATACATATATACACACGAATCATATAAATGTACTTCTATAGTTGCTGATACTAAATATATTTATTGTATATGTATATTCATATATACATACATATATACAAATGTATGCTTAAAAACCCCAAACTCTTTTTTTTCCAAAATAAATCAAATATAACATAATAATTATCCATGGATCAGAGCGTTTTTCAAATCAAAAATTCATACAATTTGGATCTGAATTAAGAATTTATTTAAATATAATTTTTCGAAATATTTCAAAATTATAATGATTGTCGTTCCGTAAATATTTGTCCGAATTGTCGTCCCGAAATTTTTAAATTGCAGTTCCGAATTTTTAACTAATTCTATTTCCATTGAAATGTCTAATTTAATATATTATATGCATTTACGAGGGTTGCCTGAAAAATTCCCTCACATTAAATGTTCAATTTGCTTTAAACTAAAATTTTCTTATCTCTTTCTAAGATATAGATAGTCGAGAATAAAAATAAACATAAAAATCATAAATTATAATAAATTACTAAAAAAGAAAAAATGAATAAGATTCTGCCCTATGGTCGGGCTTGGCAATACTCTGTAGCCCTGTTATAAGGGCTCCTTTTTTTTTGCATAAATGTTCATACAGCTGCATCACTTACACACATACAGAAATGCATACAGTCATGCACAACATACATATACAATCACACATCAAATCATAATCACACACACTCACAGAAGCGCACTGCGATTATGGTTCTAGAGATATTCTTCTGATCAAATTTTCATTAAATCACATTATAGCTATTTGCAAAGAACTGGGATGTTGAATAAAAATGATGGATATTACGAGAGATATGGCTAAATCGGAAATATTTACAAATGGCTGCATGGTCAATTTCAGATATGGCAGTTTTCCTTTATAAAATATATGTATATATATCTTCTATTTATGGCTCTCAAAACAAATTGACAATATATCGATTTGTATCGATCATAGGCTATTGGTGTTGAGCTAACGAGAAAAGAGATAATCCTATGCTGCGACGGGCAGCTGATTACGAAGTAACCTCAAGCTTTAGCCATAATCTGTCGATTAACTTAGTATATAGTATATCGATGATAATATATAGAATTTGTTAGGCCCTTAGTAATGATGCTTCGATATATATGTGGATACATACATCTATGTAATATTCATGAATCGTACTTTGTATTTGAAGATCTATGGCGCTTTTGACTGGACCAAAGCTGATATCTAAAATACATACATACGTCATGAGTTCTCATGCAGCATTTTCTATAGCGTTCTATATCCGATTCCCTGGCTGTATATCTATCTATCCTATGCCTATCTCTCGCCAGATTTCGTTCTTTGGATCAAGCGACATTCACTATATACACATATATATATACATATATGTATATATACATATAAATATATACATGACATATATAAATATGTATATATATGTTTGTGCATGTGCAGGTGTGTTTGTGTGTGGATGTGCGTGCTTGTGTGTGTGTGTGTGCATAATATTTTGCCCAATTCCCTGCCTCTGTCCATTGCATCTGCCCTGCCCTAAGTTTTCCTTTCCGCTTCCTCGCAAGACGGAAAAGTTTTTTTTTTTTTTTTCGTTTTGTCTCCTTCCTTCCAGTTTTTTTTCCTATCTCCCTCCCCCTTTCTTCGTCGGTCCTTGTTAATTTAGTTTGTGTTTTTTTTTTTTTTTTTGTTTTTGTTTTTTGTGAGTTTTTCGATTTTAGACAGCCGGAACTTATTTACGGGTAGCATGCGATCCATTGTGGCCATCAAGGAAATTCGCCTCCTGAATGCGCAGGCGATCACACCTGGGCGCCAGCGAATGATGTCGCTTGCAATTGTGTCCATGGCTATGGTGCCTCTTGTACCAGGTATTGTCGAAGCCAATCCTGTTATTCCCGACCGGAAAGTAGTTGGAGTAGGCGTGTGAGAGCTTGTGCGAGTGCTGGGCCACTGGAGCTGGCCTGCAGTCTTTGGAGTGTGTCGACGTTGAGGTGGTGGTATGACAGGTGTTCGATGCGTCGGGACGGTTGGACAGTGGTGGGACATGGCAGCTGCTCGTCTTGTAAACGTTGGACAGATTGGGCAGCTCATAGGCATTGGCATCGCTCTCGTCGCGGGCGAGAAACTCACGCATTTGCAGCTGCTTCTGTTTGTCCCGATCGACTTTGGGGTGATCCGCCTCGACGCCGGAGTCGCTTTGTGGCGATTTGACGGTCTTCTTTATGGACGTCGGGGGCAGTATCGGCGTATTTTCGCACTTGCCGATCATCCCCGGTGTCGGGGATTGCAGCAAGCGTTCAATATGATGGCGCAGACCTTGCTTGCTCAGCAGCTGTTGATTGTCCTGGACGTAGTGAAACAGCTGGCGTTTGCACTTGGCCATCTCCTCCTCCAGCCGGAGCAGCCGTGTCTTATAGCAAATGAATGCCGCCGATGCGTTCGACGCCCTCAACACATCATCTGTCTTATCGTCCGCCGTGACCACTTTGTCCACCGGACGGACGGTGCCTTCCGGCGTATAGAAGCGGTCAGCCCCGTTGCCGGGACTCAGACAATTCATCCGACGCTGGTGGCGTGGACCGCGAGTCGCAGTGGCCGTGGGCTCCCGGACCATTTTACGCGCCTGATGCTTGGGCGGGAGCTGAGTGCGCTGATGCCCGCCGTCAGCGTCGTTGACATTACATTTTTTCTGCTGCAGCTCGCGATGCTCAAGCTGCATTCGTTCCAGGGCTGTGGCCAGCTCCACGGATTTCTGATCCTTGCGTTGTTGCTCCTCCGCAGAGGGCGTCTGGCTGGCCACAGCATCGGACTGAGCAGCTCCAGCATCCGGCGGACGCGCTTGCACCGTTCGTGATGAATCGGAACTATTGGACGAGGAGCGTCGTCGACCCAGATCCAAACGCAAGCCCTTGGCCTGCATTCGTTCTGCGGCTTTTGCTTGAGCATCGGCCTTCAACCGCTGCTTCATAGTATCAGCTCGAGACTTAGACAAGCTTGTTGGGCTAGCCTTATTAGGTAACTCGGCTGGATTCGCTGCGCTTTGATTGAGGGTGTCTGATCGCCGTTGCTGCTCCTCTGCCTTGGCCTTGGCCAGGCGCCTCTCTTTACATTCGCGGCGCAATTTTCGCACTCTCGCCCGCAGCCGAGCCGTGGAACACAGCGCCTCACTGGGCACCTCAACTTCTGGCACCGTGGTCGGATCCTCCCACAGATGCAGCGGTGGCACTATTGAGCCCGACTGACTCGCCACTGGCGTTTGCCACAAGCCACCACCTTCGCAGCGCGGAGCTGTGGCAGCCACTGCGGATGTGCCTGAGGCTGAGGCTGCCACAGCTGCCAATTCTCGACGCAACGCCATGTGAGCTGTTTCCCCTGGACGACGTATATAGCCGGCCTCACTCGGACAGCGTTTGCTCCCATGTTGCTGTTGCTCTTGATACTGCTGCTCTTGATACTGCTGCTCTTGATACTGCTGCTCTTGCTGCTGCTGCTGTTGTTGCTGCTGCTGTTGTTGCTGCTGCTGTTGTTGTTGCTGCTGCTGCTGTTGTTGTTGCTCCTGCTGCTGCTTTGGTTGCTGCTGCAGCTGCTTCTGTTTCAGTTCCTCCTGATGGTCCCTTTCTAAAAGCTTTTCTATCCGGCGCAGCTCCTGCTGATCTAACCGATACTGTAGCCGCTGCTGCTGCTGCTGCATCTGTCGCACTTTTATCATTTGCTCTTCGTAGCGTTGATCTCGTAGCTCTTGCTCGTGTAGGTGTTGCTGTACCCGTAGCTGATGTTGCTGGTACCGTTCCTGTTGCAGTTGTCGCTGCCGTTGCCGTTGCCATTTCTGCAGCTGTTGCTGTGTCATCTGGTGCTGCGGATGGTGCTGCGGATGGTGCTGCTGCAGCGGCGGCTGTGAATGCGGGTGCGGGTGCGGTTGAGGGTGCGGGTGCTGTTGCGGTTGCGGTTGCGTTTGCGGATGTGGGTGTGGATGTGGATGTGGATGTGGATGTAGATGTGTCTGGAAATGTTGCTGCTTCCGTTGCTCCTCCACCCAGGCCTTGGTCATTGTGGAAATCGGCAGTACGGGCGGATCCGTTTGCACAGTGGGCTGGGAACAGCTTGCCGATTGTCTAAAGCGAGTGGGGAAAAAGTGAAGAGGTGAAGTGGTTGTGGTCAGTGTAATAAGCGTTAGACGTGGCTTTGGTGTGTGCTTCAGGTGCAGTTGGGCTCGAGCAGAATTCTACATGCAGCGTCAAGTACACCTAAAACTATCTATTCAAAGGACTATCAGACCCTACCTTATCCGACTGCCTGGCCCTACCCAATACCTACCTATTATATATTGGAATAGAACAATCTAAGTTAATATTCTTCAGCTTCATTTCATCTACTTCCATCTCAAGGACGAGTCTAGCCGGGTTGCCCCAGTTTTATAGCGAAGCATGAACACTATACATATTTATTTTGAATAGTTTAACAATAAATTCTCTTAAATATACGAAAAAAAAGTCGATTGTTTATAATACTCGTTCACGATTTAAGCCAAGTATATTAGATATAAGTAAGAGAAGTCTAGTTGAGACTGCTTGACTAGGAGATACCCTGAAGCCTGTTCTACACAGACCGGACGAACTGATGAGTGGACGGACAGACAAACCTAACTGGATCAACTCAGCTCTTCGTTTTGATCTGGAATATATGTACACAAATATATAATGTATAGAGTGTTCTTCTGCTCCTCCTTTTGTCGACCGTATACAAGTTCGCAAAACTTGTATACCCGGAATACAATAGAGTTTGTGGACTATGGAAGCAATCATATGTAAGGTCCATATATAGACTATGGAGTTGGCGCTATACAGAACGTCCCGCAAAGCTTTATCAGCATGGGGTATACTCGAATGTAATTAGATGTGCCTAATTTTAGACTGTTTTTGCACACAACACATATACCCGCTTGCATTTCCTGAACAAGTATGAATGCTAAAGTCATTGTACGGCTATATGTATAATTTCCGATCTCGTTACTTTGATAGGACAGACAAGGATCAAACCAATCTTATCCTCTTCCACATCCTAAACGAGTATTAAAACCGTTGCTAAAAGGCTGCTAAAGATCTAAATGGGGAATGCCTCAGCATGGATCTAAGGATAGGTCGCTTGGCGCTGAGCTGAACGTGAATAATGTCGCTGTTGTTGTTGTTGTTGATGTCGTTGTTGTTGTTGTCGCTGTTGTTGCAAGCTCGTTGCAAGCGATGCTGGAGTTGAAATGGAAGTGCACGAAGCTGTGGATGTGGATATGGATGAGGATGTATCTCGTCCAGTTTTTGCTAAAGCCTCACGCTGTTGCCTACAGTTCGTTGTAGTCGTTGTTGCTGTTGTCGTTGCTGGCTTTGTCTTAGTTGTTGTTGTAGCTGCTGCTATGCTGAACGCCGTCGTCGCTGTGGATGACGACGATCGTCTATGCTATGAGCGATGACACCTGCAAAATCAAGTAATCGAGCGAGCAGCTAGATAAGCATACTCCAAGCACTCGGACCGCCCATGCTTCGCACCACCCAAGCCACACCACGAGGAAACAAGATGGGGTAGGGGGGAGTGAACTCACCTGGATTTCGATTCAGATCGCGCACCGCTCGGCGTCTGGCTCGACGGTTGATCGGAGCTAGCCGTCGTGGTCGCTGCTGTAGTGCACGACTGCCCTTCAGTGGACCGTAGCTCGGGCGAAATCATTCCGTAGAGTGTGGAACGGTACTCATCGACGCCGTACCGCGTATCGTCGTCCAACGGCGGCCTGACGTCGGCACGCAGCTCCATGCTCGCCGAGGAGGTGCGAAAGCGATGCACATAGGAGTGGGCGATGGCTTCCTTGGCGGTTAGCCGCCCTTCCGGATCGAGCACCAGCAGTGACTTTACCAACGACAATGCATCGTCACAACAATTGCGCAGTATCTCGTCCAGAGAGTACCGGCGATCCCGCACGATCTTCTTGCTGAGCAGCACCGATCCGAAGCTGGCTCCGATTGATTCGATGTCGCGATCCGTCACGTCCGGCAGCGCATTCACTATCTTCTCAATCTGATTGATGGTGCTGGTGCCCTGGAAGAGCGGCTTCTGGCGTATCATCTCGCCCAGTATGCAGCCCAGACTCCACATATCAATGCCCTTCGTATACCTAATGCACACATTAATAATCCAATTAAGACTACAAACAACTGCGACTACTCTACTTGGCGCTTACTTGCGACTGGCCACCAGTATTTCGGGTGCCCGATACCAGCGGGTCGCCACATAATCTGTGAGCATCGGCTCGTTATCCAGCTCGTCCTTACAATCCGAATCCCCGTTGCTTCGCCGCTTCGAGCACAGAGTGCGTGCCAGACCAAAGTCGGCTACCTTAAGTCTATGGAAATACATACAATGACAATGACAATGACAATGACAATGACAATGACAATGACAATGACAATGACAATGACAATGACAATGACAATGACAATGACAATGACAATGACAATGACAATGACAATGACAATGACAATGACAATGACAATGACAATGACAATGACAATGACAATGACAATGACAATGACAATGACAATGACAATGACAATGACAATGACAATGACAATGACAATGACAATGACAATGACAATGACAATGACAATGACAATGACAATGACAATGACAATGACAATGACAATGACAATGACAATGACAATGACAATGACAATGACAATGACAATGACAATGACAATGACAATGACAATGACAATGACAATGACAATGACAATGACAATGACAATGACAATGACAATGACAATGACAATGACAATGACAATGACAATGACAATGACAATGACAATGACAATGACAATGACAATGACTTACCTGCACTTGCTATCGATCAGAATGTTGCTTGGCTTGAGATCCCTGTGGATGACATTGCCGGAGTGCATAAATTTGATCGCATTGATCAGCTGATACATGACGAAGCGCTTATGTATGTCCTTAAGGACGTCGCCCTTTTTGATGACATTGTGCAGATCGCTGTCCATGAACTCGAAGACCAGATAAAAGTCCAAATTGTTCGCAGCTCTGTAAAGAGGAAACTTAAGAAGCATCAGCAGAAATGATGAGGAAACTCTGGCACCTACTTGAAGATGTCCAGCATCCGAATGATGTTCGGATGATGCCGAAAGGCGCGCAGGAAGACGACCTCGCGATAGGTGCGCTGCGCATCGGTTTCATCCCGGAAGGCGTCGTAGATCTTTTTGAGTGCCACGGTGTCCTTATATCGCTTGTCCGTGGCCTTCCACACAATGCCGTACGCGCCCTTGCCCAGGCGCTGCGGACGTACAGCATACATATATCGATCAGTGATCAGCAACGATAGACGATCAGCGATAACAAAATGTTGCCTACCTTGCGCACTTCAAAAAATCGCTCCACATTCTGATCAATCTCATGTATGCGTCGCTCCTGAGCATTCGCTAGCCGTTCGGCCATTTGCTTGTCCCTCTCCTTATCCTTTTGCTTCTCTCGCTGCTTATCCTTCTCGTAATCCTTTTCCCTGTGCCGGTCCTTAGGCCTCTCTCTGTCCTTGTGCATAGGCCTGGGCTGTGTATCGTTCTTTCGTATCCGCATGTGTTGAGCTTGATGTTGATGCGCCTCCTTATGCTTATCTGTTATCTGCTGTGTTTGCACTGATGACAGTGGCTGCTGTGGCTGTGAGTGATCGGGATGCAGCTGCTGCTTATGCTGATGCTGTTGTTGTTGTACCAGTCGTAGTTGTTGTTGGGCGTGTTCTTGTTGCTCCGCTAGTTTTCGATGCCGACGGCGGTATTTTCGCTTATCCACCTCCAGCTCTGGAATTGCAATATTATCAACGGATCCGCCAACTTTTTGTGCGACGTGTCGCCGGTCGGCTTCGTCCTGTGCGGGCGCCAGTTTGTGGCAAGCACTTCAGCACTTTCTAAGGCGACTGTGGGTGCAAGTGGGTTTCTTGAGTGGTTGAGTGCTTGAGTGCATGGTGTTAAGTTGTTGCTGCTGTTGCTGTTGCTGTCGCGTGCGAATGTTGCTGCTGATGGCTTTGTGTTCGCATTGTAAGAGTCTATCGTCGCCTTCATATGCAAAACGCAGGCCCATGTATGTATGTATGTTAAAAATGCAACAACAACAACAACATCAGCAAGAACATGGAATCATCATAAGGCAATTCTGATTGAAACGAAATTATTGTTAGATCGATCGAAAAGCGAAAGTGGGCGACAACAGCAACACAGCAACAACAACAGGGCAAACAATTTGGCCTAGCAATGCCAACAAATGGACAAATGGAACCAGGACCCTCAAGTGCCCAGGGCAACGTCATATGTTATTGTTATTGTTGTTGTCGTTGTCGTTGTCGTTGTCATTGTTGTTGCAATTGCCAGCAAATGCCAGCCCTACAAAAAACAATCAAACAACGCCTCAAATGCCATCGAATCGTGCATGCAATCGAATATGGAGCAAAATGAATTTGTTTAACAATAAATATATACGAGAACCCCAATCCCCATCTACTTGAATGTGTGTACTTCAAGTCTACACTGATCCAAATTAAATATCACTTTCAATTGGGAACGAATCTGACATTCAGCGAGAACAGTTATAGAAATTGAAATGGAAATAGTTTCACAAATTATTATGCAGTATTAAATATATATATATATATATATATATATATATATATATATATATATATATATATATATATATATATATGTATGTATGTACATATATATATTTTATATCATCACCCAATTGAAGTGTCATATATGTACATTCAATTATCAATCACAATGTAATGTATTCAATCATTTTGTCATATTTATATAGATGCAACTTCATTAAATCTATTTCCTATTTTCAAATCGAATTTATAGATTCAATCATAATTCAGTCCAGAATTCCATTGTTCTTATACAATCATATATGTACATACATATATGCAATAATCAATCATTTACCATGCTGCCAGAGTATATTCAACCAGAAGAGTTTAAGCAATTATGTATATTGTTTGTTTTGAGTTCAATTACGGTTATTAAGATTTGTTTTCCATAAAGTCGGTCTATTTCATTTTAGAAGAACTATACTATAACTATAACTATGCCAGGAATTAAATTCTCAATTATTTGAAATCCCTCAAGGTGAGATAAGATCTATCAATAAAATGTGAAATGGCTTTATAAGGGGTCTGCCATAAAATGATTTTCAATTCAAATGACAATTGAAACCAAAGATACTTTAATTCTTAATAGGAGTGGATTTAGTAATTTAAATATTAATAGAGATTCCATTCTAAGAGAGAAACACAACGTGCAGTGTAGAGCTAGAGAAATAGAATATGTTGTTTTTTTTTGTAAAGTGAAGTTGGCGTCATGCATGTCACTTACCTGCCGATGGATGGATGGATGAATTGATGGATGGATGGATGGGAGTAAAACCCGGAGCTGGAGGCCCCTAAATGTTCCACTTGGCCGAACCAAGCTGTGGCGACTCGTTGGCAATCGAACTATGAGCAGCTATTGCGGTGCTGACAACATCAACTTACAATTTGCAGACGATATATGGTATACACACACACACACACACACACACACACACAAGCAAAAAAAAAGTATATATATGTATATGTAGATATGTTCAAATGAAATCACAAATAATTATAATTGGGTATTAGACGAATGTTCAATCCAAATGCAGCTGTGGAAGGAAAATGATGAATGGAATATTTGAAAAGACGTTAGATTCAGTAGATAGAGAAACGCACGCACGCACCCACCTCTAGATGTGTTTTGAACAACGTAATATGAGAAAACGTAAGTGATGGCACAAAAAATGCAATGGCTTATCGATGGGTGGATCGATGTTTGTTTTTTTTTTTGATTGATTGGTTGATTTATTGATTGAGTGATCAGTTCCAGTCGTCCGCTATTTTGTGAACCGTTATTCGGAATTTGCCATCAATTCAAATAAATTGTTGCTGCGCTTCTTGAACCGAATCAAATGTAATATGTTTTGTTTTAACTGCTCCTGCGACTTTATAATTTGAACGTTTTCCACTTGCGGATCCGCTGAACTTATCGGAATCACGCTGTTCAATTTGAGTGTTGCTCTTGAGCATATATGTATACACATGCACATATATATATATATGTATATATATATTTACATATACATATATACATATAGACATATACATATATGTATTAAATGTGCATACATGTATGTATATATTTATATATATATATATATGTATAGAAGATGATACCGTCTCGGATAACTCGCGTTGTGATTTTTTAAAAATAAGATCAAAAGTTGAATACAAAATTGTGTGTTTTTTATTGTCGAGTTGTGTAGAAGGTATACAAAATATAGATGCCAAATGTCTACGACATTTCTAAAGGTCAACACAACTAATACCCGGACTACTAAGTTTTCACACTGTCTCCGGTTTGATTCTGTCAACGTCTACTTCGATATGCGAGCCAACAATATATGTACATACATATGTATGCATACACACACACACACACATACATACATTTAGTCCTTTTCTGCACTTGTTACTATTAACCGTTTCGTGGTTATGGTTATAGTACCGTTATCATGCATATCATTCACATGCCGAGCATGTTCACATATATGTATATATAATACCAATAACCAGTAATTCAATTTCATTATTTTGATGTATAGTTTTATTAAAATTAAATTAATTAAGAGTATTTTTCAATTTGCGTTCTTTAAATGTAATTTTCGTTAATTTCCTAGGACAGAGAGCACATAGATAAGAACGAGAAATTGCAACTGTGAATGATGTAAACCTTTTCAGCTAGCTCATTGATACCTGCAGACATGTTGCTATCAATAAATATTTTTATGCTTAGTTTTCAATAACAAACAGTAGAGGGAGAGGCTCTTGGCAACCTCTACGTGGAAAGAGAGAAAGAGAACGAGAACCATAGAGCAAGAAGGCGATATACAGATGTATGTATGTATGATGAAAACAGCCGGCGTCGAAATTTCTTGATCGGGTTGCTGCTGGTAACGGTACACACAAGTCTTATTATTAATATCAAGTATATATACATATATATTTAAAAATATATACATATGTATATTTATCTATGCGCAATATCCATGGTGATCGAGTACATGTCGGTGTCGATTTCAACGTTTACTTAAAGGCGTATGTATGTATGTCCTTCTGGTAAGAATTAAGACATGCGCATGCATGTATTTACATATGTACGTATATTTAAAGAATTATCTTAGCTTGTACTATATATGTTTGTATATATAAAGTTGTGTATATGTATGTATATAATTATGTATGTATATTAATCAGAAAATGCTGCAGTTGTTTAATTCCTTTCATTTTTGCATTTACTTTTGCTTTTGCTCTTACTTTTCTTTTTGGATTGCATATCCATGGATTTTTGTCACTGATGCTGCGTTTTCTGCTGCGCTTGTTGCTGCGCTTGCTGCTGCGCTTGCTGCTGCGCTTGTTGCTGCGCTTGTTGCTGCATATACAGTTGCAGCTGCTGCTGTTGTTGCTGAATTTGTAGCAGCTTTTGTTGTTGCTGCTGAATTTGTAGCAGCTTCTGCTGCTGTTGCGGCGTCATCTGTGATTGCTGCTGCTGCTGTTGTAGCTTATGCTGATGCAGCTGCAACTGATGAAAATACAGTTGTTGGTGCTGCACCTGGTAGTGCACGTGTCGCCGCTTGTGTTTCTCAAACTCAATATAGTGCGCCTGCTGCTTGCGCACCAGCTCGTCCATGACCTCATGATTGTAGGTGGAGTGCAGCATGAGGCCCAGCAAATTGGCTCGCGAGCTGAGTTGTTGGCGCAATAGACGTTCCTGCTCCATTAGGTCGTCCATTTTCAGCCATTGACGAACGCGCTCCAAATCGATTTCGGCCCTGCGTATCTTCTCCCAGGCATAGTGTTTGAAGCAATTCTTTTTGGGGGCACGACAGAATTCACCCGTGGGATTGAACACGTTGGTAACGAGCGGCGCACCGCATACATCCGTATCATTGACTTTGGGATCCTTACTGTGCTCCGGGCATAGAACGCGCAAGCGTTTGCAATACGTTTTGCTTGCCGGATTGTAAAAGTCACAGAACATATTGTTGCCCTCCATTCGGGTCTGGAAGATACTGCCAAAACTGGCCTGCGATTCATATTTGTTGAAGCACTTTTCCATGTGCTTGATGGCGGTGCGGGAATGTATCTCATGACCGCATGTGATACAGTACATACTTTGCTCATCTTCGACATCGCCATTGTCCTGCGGCCGTAGCGTGTCTATAGAACTGCGTTTGGCCCGATCCACGACCATGTTCAGCTCCTCGACTCGCTTCTCCAGCTCGGCTAGAGCAAATCGCACCATTGATTGTTTCTGTCGTATCCCCTCAAGCTGCTCCTGATTCTCTTCGTCCGCATGGCATGGCGTTAAATTCCACTCCTGCAGTCGTTGCGGCAAAACCTGGAATATACGATTCGTGGCGAGATTGAAGCCGCACTTGTCGCTGCAGTATTTACTTTGTGGTCGAGCCTGACAACGGCAGCCGGGTCCATGACACTGGCGCACTCCCTCCAGCTCTGGATGCACAAAGATCTCCGGACTGTCAGAGCGGACAACTTTGTTTTTTCGCTGCTGCTGCTGCTGTACGGCATTGTTCTTCTCCCGCTTCCGTCCGGTCGTTGCTGGCGCTGGATTAGCTTGCTGTGCCGACTGCATCACACAGTTGCGGTAAATGCAGCGCGGCTTGTGGCCAACCCGCGTGCGACAGGCATCGCACTGATTGCAATTGGCCCTCCGGCAACCTTCGCATGTGCCACACCTGCGGACAGCCTTGGTTTCCTTGGCCGTGCTATTGTTTTTGCGACCACCACTCGAAGCAGCTGTTGATGCATTGCCGCTCGTACTTGCCGCATTGCCAGCACCAGAATTCCCAGACAGATTTGAGGAGCCACAATTTTGACCGCTTGCAGATGTGGATGCAGCCGCAGTGGCCGCCGCACGTTCTGTGGCAACCAAACGAAATATTGTTTGCAAGTCAGGATTCTCTTTCTTGCATCGTCGGCAATAATATTGCTTGATATGCTTTGCCTCTTTTTCAGTGATTCCAATGCAGTCGCCGTGATACCATTCCTCGCACCCATCGCAGCCACTACAAACAGATTGAAATTGTCAGTTGAAATTGTTTGACAGGAATTATTAATTACTTACATCATGAACCTAGAGCAATCCGATGTGCGGCATATGCAGTAGGCCTGGTCATCTTGTTTGAGGATTGTTGCGATTTTTGACTTACGCTCAGGCAGATCAAATTCACGGGCGATTTCCTCTTTCTAATGACAGATAAGAACATATGTTAAAGTATGAGTGTTTCCATATGAGACGTGTTTGGGTTATTATTTATTTACAGATCTCTTGTATTTTCGTTTGTCCGCCATGTTTCAGTTGCATACAACCAGCGCCACCCACAAACAACAGAATCATACATTTATTAATGAAATTGATGCTATTATATCGATATTTCGATAGACAATGTCAGACTTCATCTTCAATAACGTGGTCGTGTCAAATATTACAACTGAATACAAAGACAATTCAAATGAATCTGGACTGTGCTCTAGTTGGTTATTTACTAGAACTTCATTTCCAGCGATGAAGCTTTACTTAATTGTATATTCCTGATAATGAGACACTCGCGGTATGATTTCAATACATCGTGTAACCCGATACCACCACGCGATTACTTGTCGGAAAGTTTTCACGATTTGCATAAAACAGCTGTGCACATTAGATACTGTACTTCGATTCTAGTATTTTTTATTTTGGCGGTTAGGTTTGTTATATTTTTATTTGCAAGCATTTTTTATATATGTATATTAAATATTGAATTCAATTAATATATCAAGCATTACAAATTTAAACTTTCTGAGATGGGAATTACTTAAATTGAAAAAAAAAGGAATTGAAAAGTAATGTTTTTACGTCAACTTACTACATTGTTAAACGAAAATTGATATTTTCCGCAATATCCAAGTGCTCTCTTTCATCGATATCATTATTGATGTCACATGCAGTTTCGATAGCGATAATATTGGTAATACAAATTTGCCGGCGCGACGACATCTGAGCCGGCATTTTGGTTAAAGTTCCTTATTGTATATAAAACATTTTCTATTTGATAGTAATTCTGTGTGAAGTGTGCGACTGTTTGTCCAAGAAAGAAACCCGCAAATCTGGATGCATGCAATGAGATGATTGCCGTCGCAGAGCCGCCTCAGGAGTTCATTCCTCGCGGTCGTCAGGCGGCAGAGGATCATCCAGGACCCACCGAACCGCCGTTGCCCAAATATTTGCCTGCAGAGCATTTGCTACTGCAGCGATTACAAAATGTTAATATCTCAGCCGCCGCCGAAGAACCGCAAGAGTTCTGGTGTATTCGCGAGATCTATGATGACTATGAGGCCAGCTATGAGCGCGCACAGCGTCGTCAGCAACTAATCGAGCAAACGAAGAAGTGTGGACCCAATGCGGCGGCAGCCACACAATTGACATCGCTGCCACAGCAGCTGCTGGAGCCCATCAAGCTCCGTCGCGAGGATCCCATGTGCGACTACATTGTGAACAACGAGGAGGAGCTGTATGTGAACAAGCATACGGTCATATGGACGCAGGGCCTGAACGATGATGACGATGGTGTGCAGCGTCGCATGTGCTTCACCTGCGACACACCAGTGAAGTTCGCCTGCTTCCTGAATCGTAGCTTCGTGCGCGGTCGCTTGGCTCAGCTGAGCGCCGCTGTCCAGCCGGAGGACAAGCTGACAGCCATTTGTGTGATGGATCAAGATGCGTTACGCGTCTATTGCGATGATGGTGAGGACTTTCTGGCCAATCTCGACTTTCCCGTCTCGCATCTGTGGCAAACGACACACGGCCTACTGCTGGAAAAAGATTCGAGTAATGCGCTTGTCTCCCATCTGTCCATACCAATGCCACGTCTCTTCTCCATGTCGCATCCCCTGCACGAAGCCTGCCCGGTGGTGCACAAGACGGCGACCAACTCAACGGGGTACATGACCGAGCCAGAATACAGCATTGTCTTCACGGCCGAGGAGTCCGATCTGGTGCTGCTGTACGACGCGAAGTTCTTCAAGCATTTTGTTGCCCGGCTGCGCAAAGTGACCGCCGAGGAGGTGAACCATGTGAGCCAGCAACAGCAGGAGCTGCTCAGCCAGACATTGCAGGGCAATAGAACCACACCGGGCACCAGCACCTTGCACAGCTTCAGCTCCACCAAACTTACGGGTGGTAGGTGACACCCTATAGACACTCTCAATCTCAATCTCTAGCTGAAAGCTTGGTTTTCTTATTCTGTATTCCTCTGGCAGCCACTTCAAAGATGAACACCACCTCCTTCCTGGGACGCAACAATCCAGCAACGCCGACTCTGAATTTCTCTAAATACGGCCTCAGTCAGTCGCAATCGTTTAGCGGCGTCCTGGGTCAATCGAAGTGAGTAGATGATTCTATTTGTTCCCTATATGGACATGTAATCCAACTCATTTGCCACTCAGTCGAGCCTCGCTGGGCGCACCGCTCAGCCAGCTGCAGAACAGCATTAGCCAGCAGTCGGTGTCCGTTAAGGATATGCGCAAAATAACACACGTGAAGCCGGCCAAGCCCATTGAGCCGGAGATGTGTCTGGAGCACATCTGGACAGAGAATACATATGGCACGTAAGTTCACAAATAGCTCCTCAACCAGCTCAGCCACTCGACGCTCATGCATTCCTTGGCAGGCAACGCGAGTTCTGTGAGATGGCCACGCGTGCCTTCATCCACACGGATCTGGTGGGCCAGACGTATCTGTGTTATTTGCTCGCCCGCAGCTGCCGTCTGCAAATGGTGCTGATCAATGGCTACGACACCAGCGAATTGCAGCTGTCCACATTGGCCTCGACGCTGCCGGCCAAGGATGCAGTCGGCCTGCAGCGCATGCATATGATAGCCGTACTCGATCCTGGTGGCAATCTTATACTCTACACGGGCACTGTGCTCATCTCCAAGGTGCACATAACGCCCCAGCTGGCTACAGCGCCTCAGACTACTTACATTGCCACGCCCACGCCGGCAACAACGCCCACTCCGCAGACGCCGATGCAAGGTCCGACAGCGTCGGCACAGCTCAAGGTTGCCAACAGCTCCTTTGTGGAGGTGCGTCGCAGCAGTCTGTTGCCCACCAAGGCGGCAGCCGACCTGAGCGCCTTCGATGAGGAGCTGGAGCTGCACATGCTCTCGCCCATACAACCGCAGCCCATGTCCTATACACAACGACAGGCGCATAACGTGTGCAAGGGATTGCGCGATCCCGCCGGCAATCGCTTGACCTTGGTCTATGCCACAGGACGGATGCTGCGCATTGCTCTGCCGCTGCTCAACAATACACGCCTCATCACACGCTGTGTGGCGGCACTGCGCCAAGTGCTGAATCCCACACAGTTTCTGCACTTTATCATACGCTGGTACAGTGCACGCAATCCGCCCGGCTCGCAGGACTACAGTATCGAGCAGGAGTGGCAACTGTTTCGCAGCACCCTGCTCGGCCTGATGGGCTGCATGGGCACGGCGACGGCGGCGACGGCAACAGCGATGTCAGAGGACGAGACGGCCGATGTGGATGAGTCCTATGAGTCGCGCTGTGCCACGCCACCACTGCACACGTTCGCGGGCGCTGCCCAGGATGAGCCGAAGAAGCGACGCAAGTACAACGATTGCGAGTCCTACACCGACGACGATTGGGAGTTCATGCTGCTGCAGACTGCACTGTCCCCCTGCCCCTCGGATCCGGCACACGCCTATAGTGTGGACGTGACGGCTCCATTGTTTCGCATGCTTCCTGCCATATTCTATGGCATGCATATGCTCTACGAGGATCTCAAACTGGACTCGGTCTTTCAGAGTGCGCTCATCTACCTGGCATCGGTGAGTACATGGATTTCTCTCTTGGGGGTTATGTGTGTGTGTGTGTCTAAAGATTTGTGGCATTGCAGTTTCTGCATCAGATGGCAATCGACATGCAACTGGACAGCTATATAATGCACTATCACCTCGACTTCCCGGAGCTGACGCACAAGACAACCAAGCTGACCATGATGAGCAATGAGCATGGCGCCCTGATGCTCTACCAGGAGCTGCTGCGCATGCCAGCGCCCAGCGTCTATGTGCAGCTGGAGCATGTGCTGCTCAACCGGCAGGAGGTGCCGCCGCTCAGTTACATGGAGTGCATCAACGAGCGCAGCCGGAATATCGTGCAGCTCGTCTCGCTGGTGATGCATGGCCAGAGCAAGCTCAAGCACTGGTGGCAGCTGCTCGAGATCTTCGGTGCGGTCCAGTCGAACTTTGGCAAGCGCCCCAAGCGCAGCATCTCGGCGGATGTGCCGCGCTGCCATCAGGTCCTCGAGCTGTTGCTGTGCATGCAGCTGACCCGGCGCGATATTGAACGTCTGCCCGCTGCGGTCCATTTGGTGATTGCCGAGGCCCTGGAGCAGGCGCGTGTCATGCCGCCCATGGGCAGCAGCACGGCCACCTATGAGCTGATACTGCGTCCGGAGCTGGCTGCCCATGCCCAATTGCCGTTTCTCGAGACGACGCTGGGCCAGCCGCATTGCGGGCGTGTCTACAAGGAGGATTCGCTGTCGCCACGCGTTGCGCCCAGCAGCGGTGAGTGGCCGATGCCAGAGCCAGAGTCCGAGCAGCTGCGTCACGATGGCATGGATAATATGGATACAAAACTGTTGCGCTTGCGCTTCCCCGACGACATGCGCGTCGAGGAGGTGCGTCGCCTGCTCAACAGCGCCGATCCCGTTGCAATTGAGGTGCAACAGTCGCCGGGCACCAGCGATCACGAGTTCATCGAGGAGCAGGAGAAACAATTGTTCGCTTTGTGTGCGCGCACCATGACCCTGCCTTTGGGCCGTGGCATGTTCACCCTGCGCACTCTGATGCCCCGGCCCAGCGACAATATGCCCATGCCCAAGCTGTGCCTGGTGGGCCGGGAGCCCGTGAAGGGCACCACCATCGAGATGCAGCAGATTGAGTTCCCGGCGAATATGCATATGTGGCCATCGTTTCACAATGGCGTCGCCACCGGGCTGAAGATCTCGCCACAAGCGCTGGATATCGATTCCACATGGATTGTCTACAACAAGCCAAAGGCGCAGGCGAACAATGCTCTGGAGCATGCGGGATTCCTGATGGCACTGGGCCTCAATGGACACCTCAAGTCGCTGTCTTTCATGAGCGTCTACAAGTATTTGGTCAAATGCGATGAGATGACCAGCGTCGGGCTGCTGCTAGGCATTTCTGCTGCACATCGGGGCAGCATGGATACGAAGACCACCAAATTGCTGAGCGTCCATTTGGAGGCGCTGCTGCCGGCGACAGCCATGGAGCTGGATATACCGCAGAGCACCCAAGTGGCTGCCCTGATGGGCATCGGCTTGCTGTATCAGGGATCGGCTAAGCGGCACATAGCCGAGGTGCTGCTCCAGGAGATCGGGCGTCCGCCTGGGCCTGAGATGGAGAATAGTGTGGAGCGTGAATCGTATGCCATGACCGCTGGCCTGGCACTCGGCCTAGTCACCCTGGGGCAGGGGGAATCTCCGGCTGGATTGCGAGATCTGCAGCTGCCGGATACATTGCATTATTATATGGTTGGCGGGGTTAAGCGACCCATTGGCGGCTCCCAGAAGGAGAAGTATCGCCTGGCCTCATTCCAGGTGCGCGAAGGCGACTGCGTCAACATCGATGTCACCGCACCGGGCGCCACCTTAGCACTCGGTCTGATGTTCTTCGATTCGGGCAACACAGCAATTGCCGAATGGATGCGGCCACCCGATTCACGCTATCTGCTGGATATGGTGCGACCTGATTTCCTTCTATTGCGCACCATTGCCCGGGGCCTGATCCTGTGGCAGCAGGTGCAGCCGGACAACGATTGGTTCCAGGCCCAATTCCCGCAAGCCCTACGCGTACATCTGCGTCTGCCCACGCGCGAAGACGAGCCGCCCGAGGATAGCGATGTGGACTACGAGGCCATTACGTGAGTTGATCCGCATCTCAAATCCTGACTTATCATAGACATAGACTTTTCTCTCTGCAGGCAAGCCTATTGCAATATCTTGGCTGGTGCCGCCTTCTGCATTGGCCTGAAGTATGCGGGCACTGAGCATCCGGTGGCCTTTACCACTTTGCGCACCGTTATCAAGGAATTCCTCAGTTTTCCGGGTACCCCGATGGGCGAGTGTGCCGGCCGTACCACCATCGAGAGCTGTTTGATGGTGCTGCTCATATCCATTTCGCTGGTCTTTGCTGGCTCCGGCAATTGTGAAATCTTGCGCATAATCCGCTACTTGAGATCACGTGTGGGTCCTCAATATCCGCACATCACGTATGGTTCCCACATGGCCATACACATGTCGCTGGGCCTGCTGTTTTTGGGCGCTGGCCGCTTCACCATTGCCAAGACACCAGAGTCGATAGCCTCACTGGTCTGCGCCTTCTTCCCCAAGTTTCCCATACACAGCAATGACAATCGGTGAGTGGTCTATATAATCAGTTATATGTATGTATATGTGTATATGTATTATATGTATTCAAATTGTGTGTGCTTTCAGCTATCATCTGCAGGCGCTGCGTCATCTCTACGTGTTGTCCGTGGAGCCGCGTCTATTCCTGCCACGTGACATCGACACAAATCAGCTCTGCCTGTGCAACATTTCGGTGCTGGAGGTGGGCTCCACGGAGCTGCGCCGCCTGCCCATTGCTCCTTGCATACTGCCCGAGCTGAGCACGCTGCTGCAGGTCGTCGTCGATGATGAGAACTATTGGCCCATTTGCTTTGAGCGCTCACGCAATTGGCATCAGCTGGAAAAGGCATTGGAGCTGAGTGCTCCGATTGACATTAAGAAACGCACTGGACGTCTGTCGCACCTGGAGGATCCGGATCGTTTGAAGAGCATGCTAGCGCAGACCCTGACCATGGAGCAGAGCATCTGCTGGCAGGTGGATGTGAATGATTTGCAGCAGTTTGCCAGCGAGAGACTGGTCAAGCCCTTTCTCAGTCGCTTTCTGGACACGAAGGGCACGAATCTCAGCTATGCTGAGCAGAGCAAACGGCATCAATTGATACTTTTGTTCTACAATGCCGTGGTCAAGGATCGAATGCATCTGCTGCCCGTTTACCTAACGCTCTACGATGTAAGTGTGTCCTGATTAAATAATTATTCACCTTCAGTTAAAGCATCTTTTCTATTGCCCTCAGCATGTCACCAAGCAGATGGCCAACAACAATGATGTGTGGCAGGTGAAGCTAATCGAAGCCTATTTAGGCAAAAGTCCCAATGATGAGCATTCGCTAATCTCTGTGGAACTGATACAAATGATGCAAGAGATTTCAAAGCTGAGTCTGGAGCAGGCGGCACGTGAATTTTGTGTACCATTGCGTGAATTTCTAACACAGAAGCGTCTCGAGCCCAGCTACGTGGCCAGCATCTGTGCCCAGGATCTGCAGCGTGTCTTTTGTGTCATCAATTACTTCAACTTGATGCCGAATATGCTGTCTAGCATTGACCTGAGCAACGGACCGGTTAATTATCTGCGCATCATGGTTGAGTTCAACAAGTTGCAGCTAAGTCCACACACCATATACGGTGTGCTCAAGATATTCCAAGCGCTGGCCAACGAAGGTACTGAGCAACAGCAGGAGCCGACTTTCCAAGAATTCAAATAAGTACACGATTAATTTGACTATCGCTCGAAGGCTTACAAATGTTATCGGAATCGTTGTCATTCTTAGCTTGAGCCCTAACATCGAGATGCAACACTGTCGGTTGCGTTTTGCAACAGTTGATATACTTAAATGCCTTTTACACTGAGATTCGCTGTTCAAATTATTACAACTAAGGAATGTAATTTATGTTAAACAACGTTGAAGTAAACAAATATAAACTCAATTATAAAACTGATCTTGTCATCGATGTTGCACTCGGCTAAAGAGCATATGAGGCGCCAAAGATTTGCAGATTTCAAATTGTGTTCAATAAGAAATATAATTGATAATATACATTGTATATAAGTATGTATGTATGTATATATAAACTACAACTATTTTGTAAGCAATTGCACATTCTCGCAAAAACATATACTAGACAATGCGTTGATGCTCGGCGGCTGTGGTTTCCCCAATCTTCGGGCGGGAGAAGCGTTGATATAAATATATGCCTAGCAACGGGAGCGGCGTCATAATGGCCACTGACACCGGCACCACAGTGGTCAGATCTGCCTGCGGCTGCTCCAAGGTGGTGCGCAAGAAAAATATCGAGATGCCCGTATTCTGGATGCCCGTCTCAATAGCAATAGTCAATGAATCCGAATCACTTTGATTCAACAGCTTGGCCGCCAGCCAGGCGACCGTGTAGCCAAGTCCGGGCAGCGCCAAGCCAGCCAAGGCGATCTGTAGACGAGGAGAATTGGTTGCGATTCCTTTTATATAGATCAGTCAGGCCACTCACCTGCCAGGAGAACAGCTGGAACAGATAGAAGTTTGTGATGATCGCAAAGATCACAATAAAGAGTATTAGGCATGCAGAGATGGGCTTCAGCAGACGCACCAGCACCTGGGTCACGCGCGGCATCCAACGCTGGATGGCGAGCCCAATTAGCAACGGCACAATCAGGGCTGCACAGTAACTGGCAATCTTGCCGTACGGCACCACCATGCCAGCGCGCTCGAAGATCAGCTGACCCAGGGTAAAGACCCAGAGCGGCATTGTGGCAAAGGCTGCCACATTACCGACAGTGGTCATTAGCACAGAAAGATTGATATTCGCACTGAGCACCGCTGACCAAGTGTTGGATGCACCGCCGCTCGGGGCGATGCCCGTAAAGAACAGGCCCAGCTGCATGGCCGGTGAATCGGGAAAAATGAAGACGCCCAGGGCATAGCTAAGAAGCGGCATACCCAGAACCTGGGTGATGAAACCAATACAAGGTCCAACTGGGCGCGTGATCAATCCCTGCAGGACGTCCACATTGAGTGCAGCACCAAAATTAATGTAAACCAGCGACATGAGCAGAATGATGGAGCCCACGAAAACATGATCGATGATCCGCTCCGGTCGCAGCACCTGCACCAGCAGGGTGCTATCATTGCTGCCGGTATTTTGGGGCGCCGAGCTGGTGTTTGTTGTTGCGTCATAGAGCTGCACCTGGATTCGGGCCTCGCCGAGGAAGTATGCATCGATGCGTATACTGCCATTCCACTGATTGTGCCGCACGTCCTCCATGGAGATGCTTGAATTCACGGCTGCCACACTGGCTAGTTGAGCGTGTGTACTTTGCAGCCGGAAGCTATAGCGATCTGGCATCACCTGCAGATCATCTGTTATGTCTGACAGTGTCAGATGCACTGTGTGGCTGCGCTCCATTTCCAGTTGCAGCAGCGCAGGCTCAAAGCGCGCCTGCCAACTGGCGCTGGGCAGCACCTGTTGGCCCAGCATCACAGCCATTAGCAGGCAAACGTTTCCGATAGACATTGCAATCCACTAATGAACTGCAATGCAAACTAATCTTATTTCGTAATCACGCACACAACAAGTCGTAAATCAATTACATGAACAGAGAAACACCAAACGTGCAGTATCTATGTTGCCACTGCAATGAAAGTCTGTGCAGTTATTTACAGCGAAAAACGTAAATGACACTAACAAAGAGCGGCACAGAGAAAACAGAGAGACAGCGAGAGAGAGAGTGAGAGAGAGCTAGATGAAGTTTGAAACAGCTCTAACTACTCTTGCTTACAGTGAGAGAACGTGCTAAGCATACAGAATCACAACAACAGCAGATAGCATCATATACATATGTATGTATGTACGTAGGCAGAGGTGGAACTCTGATTACGATATTGACTTGTGCTCATTATCTTTCTAAAAAATACTCTTCTGTATAAATAAAATAATAAATGTCTTATAATTTTGTAGATTGTAGCCCCTTTCGACTACGTCCTTGCATATATGTACATATGTATAAAGAGTAATAACAGTTACATTCATACAGGTTGTCACCATAGAACTTTGTATGTGTGCTCTCTATCATGCAAAAGTGGTGGTGTGCGAGCATACGCATAAGCAAAAGTGACTGTATGTGTGTGTGGGTGAGCTAACATACATACTAAATCAACTTGCGTGTGTGTACTCAATGTTGTTCACTGAGTGCAGACGAGAGACAAAGAGAGAGAGAGTGCATAGTAAGCCGATCTACCACTTTAAGCGCCGTTTTTTTTTTCGAAAAGCTTTTTAAGCTTAATTAACTAACACTGTTTAATCGAATTTGTTTTTGAGATTAGACTCAGTATTATAAAAATGCAAAATCTAAGCTTGAATTTAGATCAAAATTATTTATAAATTAATGCCAGTTTCAATTGCCATATTGAAGAAAAAAAAATAGTTAAATTACGCAGATCCTAAAAATGAATATTCTAGATTTTTACAAAACTCCTTGGAGTAATCTTTCTGAAAAATACTAAAATTAGATCAGAATTTTATTAAATATTTGTGTGTGAGTTAAATAGTTTTTAAGCTCAATCTAGAAATTTTCTAAGAATAAAACCCATGTGAAATGTAATTGAATTTGATTAGAAAACGATTAACTTCGTTCAAGGTTTTGGTTTTTATTGGAATTTAGGATAAATGCCAAAATGTATATAAAACACGACCGCTAATGGCTGTCAACGGGGAGTGAGGAGTGTACTTTAGTATCTATAGTGATCGGGCTTGAAGGGTCCTGTCTTGGGCACACCCAAGTAGTTGGCTTGCTTGTCCGTCAGCTTGGTGAGTTTCACTCCCAGTTTATCCAGATGCAGGCTGGCCACCTCCTCGTCCAGCAGCTTGGGCAGGACATGCACGCCGACTGTGTATTGGCTGGACTTGGTCCAGAGCTCAATCTGGGCGAGCACCTGGTTGGTGAACGAGTTCGACATCACAAAACTGGGATGTCCATGGGCGCAGCCCAGATTAACCAAACGACCCTCGGCCAGCAGGATAATGTGCTTACCATTGGGCATGGTATAGCGGTCCACCTGCGGCTTAACATTCACCTTCTCCGTAGCATTCTTGTTCAGCCAATCGACATCGATCTCGCAATCGAAATGTCCAATGTTGCACACAATCGAATCGTCGGGCATATTGAGCAGATGCACCGATGTGATAATGTCCCGGCAACCGGTGGTGGTCACATAGATGGAAGCCTCCTTGCTGGCCTCCTCCATGGTGGTCACCTCGTAACCCTCCATGGCTGCCTGCAGCGCGTTAATAGGATCGATTTCGGTGACAATGACGCGACCGCCGAATCCTTTCAGAGCCTGGGCGCAGCCTTTGCCCACATCTCCGTAGCCAGCCACACAGCAAACCTTGCCCGCAATCATGACATCCGTGGCACGCTTGATGCCATCAATCAGAGATTCGCGGCAACCATACAGATTATCGAATTTGCTCTGGATGGAACACAGGGAGAGAGAGGGATGAAAATGAAATATGATGCATCCAATCACTGCAAAAGATATGTTACCTTGGTCACCGAATCGTTGACATTGATCGCCGGCACGCCCAATCGTCCCTCCTTGAACATTTTGTACAGATTGTGCACTCCGGTGGTTGTCTCCTCGCTGAGGCCCTTGATGCCCTTCAGATAGTCAGGGAAACGCTCATGCACCAAATTGGTCAGATCACCGCCATCATCCAGTATCATGTTCAGGGGCTGGCCATCGGGGAAGACAAGCGTCTGTTCAATGCACCACGTGTACTCCTCATCGGTTTCACCTTTCCATGCATACACTGGGACTCCAGTAGCGGCGATTGCCGCCGCCGCATGATCCTGTGTGCTGAAAATATTGCAGCTCGACCATTGCACCTAGTGGAGAGAAGCGATATTTCAAATAATTGTTCATCTAGAGGAAGAGCTAGCTTAAGGCTGCTAATATGGCTAATGTTCTCGCATATTTTGTGACGAAATCATCAAGAACTGATTTGGCAAAGGAAATGGAATTGTTGACAAAGCAAATCTTGATTAGAATCGGAACATGCCTTCGCCTTCTAATTTACATATGCAAGTAAACAACTTAACATGTCAATGGGTTCTTGTGCGGTGACCCCCTGGTGATCTCTTCTAGAGATTATTTGTATTTTTTGTTTGGTTGTTATCAGTATTGACGCCTTGAACTCACGCGCGACCCCCAAGCGAGAAAATAGAAATTTCGGTATTGTTATTTCGTTCGAGTTGTGATAAGGACAACGGGCACATAGTAACAGAGCTAAAGGAGATTCTTGCCTTACCTGAGCACCCAGTTCAACGAGAGTTTCGATGAGTACGGCCGTTTGCACGGTCATGTGGAGGCAGCCGGTGATACGGGCGCCCTTTAGGATTTTCGATGGGCCGTACTTCTTGCGGCACGCCATCAGGCCGGGCATCTCATTCTCCGCAATGATAATCGCTTTGCGGCCCCATTCAGCCAGACTGATATCGGCTAGAAGGCAGACAGAGATAAGATACAATCGGCACACAATATAAACAACGATTAGCACAACGTGCTTTAACCTCTGGCAACATGTGCGCATGCATAAAAAAAATAAAAATAAAAAAAAAACATGTGTGCGTCCGTGTGGCCAAATTTGCCGGCATTAGGATGCGCTGGTTTTATTTATAGCTCACCAACTTTGTACGCGGGCTTGGACATCTTGGATGGGATTGCGAGTACAAAAATAAGATTAAGAACTGACAACAACCGAGCTGACAACGCGCGCAACGGTAAGTGACCAAAAATGTAAATCTAAAGATCGTATGAAATAAATCGTTCTATCGATTTAAGCAATGCAAGATGCAAGAGCTTATCGATATAAGCAAGAATTTGCTGCTCCAGTTATATTAGCGTGCTCTGTCAGGAAGTATCGATTACATATATACATCCAAAAAATCTTTGTATTTCAGTGATTTCAGAAAGTTAGCTAATAACATTATGTGCGTAAAGCATTTCTAAACATTTACATATACTTATAAATCAAGCGAGATATTGAATATTTTAATCATATATTGTGCAATTCTTATCGGCGTCTGAGCAAATTGTATATGTACATGGCAGAAATTTGTCTAGCGCGTTTTCTACTTTTAAATTGTTTGTACTTACACCTAAATTATATTTGGCAAACCATTTTATACTTCAGTGAAAATCTTTTAAATAATCGAACCGCGCTTTCTGACGATAGTTGATAAGATTTACAGCACTGCTGGTTATTGCAGCAAACGCGAATTGCCGCACACAAAGATATCGGCGCCATTTTATTTCTCGTCACTCGTCACTCGCTCAATTTCTATCCGCTACTCGTTGCCCCTGGCACACACGCGTTTTCCAAATCGTGCTTTTTTTCGCCCTCAGTTTATTTTTTAGTGTGCGAATTAAACAATTCAATCAGTTAAGCAATCAATTCGCGATATATATGTGCTGGTCAACGAATGGCAAATGCATCTAATGCCCTAGCTTTGTGCGCTCATAAATTAAATTGAGTACGTCGTGGTGCGTTTTTTTTTTTGTTGGGCCGAATGCAAAGTACGACAGCGACGCACAGTTCGACCGCAACGCGACGTTGATGTCAGTTTAAGTGTGTGTGAGTGCTTGTGTGTGTGCAATAAAAAAACTACGAATTGCGAAAGAGCAAAAAGGCAAGACAAAAAAAAGACATAATTCTACGTTCAGCAATCAAAAAAAGCGGAGACGAGAGGCCAAAGACTGCGTAAAACATACAAGAGAGGCGCGCGGTGTGAAATGCGCTAATAAAGTAATAACAGCCCATCATTGGTTGGGGAGGGGAGGGGTAAGTGTATGTGTGCAAACGGCTGCGTGGCTCGCATTATATACATAAGTATATAAATAAGTACCAAATCAAGTAAAAAATGAGTTGATAAATTAGTTACAAAAAAAAAGCGTAGAAAAGAAAATCGGAACTCGTTATAAATAGTTCAAGCAACAAAATGCTCGTTCGTACGCATAGCAAGGCCAAGCATTTCTAGTGTTAAACAACATTAACTAAACCTAAAAAGCAAAAGAGAAAATTGAAACATCAAAACTTGGCGATCGTGGCGCCAAAGTGCAAACTAGTGTTGGGCCAGAATCAGAAACCGCTAAAAAATTGAGTTAGGTAGTAGAGCAAGAGAGCGCCGCGTGTGTTGGAATCTCATAGTGACACTCACACACACATGCAGCAGAATACACACGTACACAAAACTCGCATTGAACACACAAACACACACGCATAAGGAGACGCTCACGCGGATTTGCAACAGTGTGACCATCTTTAATTTTAACTTTATTCTCTTTTATTCAGTTTGGCGTGCGATTGTATGCTTGTGTGCAGTGTTGCATTTTGTGCGTGCACGGGGGGCCGGCTAAAATCCAATGATGTCCGCATTTGAGGATGGCCAACAACAAGAACAAAATCAAACGCCGCGCACTCCACTAAGACTTACTAATGAAGCCGCTAACAACAATAACACCAGCAGTAGCAGTAGCAGCAGCAGCGGCAGTGGCAGCAAACCCAACAACAATAATAATGTGAGTACAGCTGCAGCTATAGCTGCTTTGCATTCGCCTTCGCCTCCAATTCTAATCTTTGTCCACCATACACATTTTCTAGTCCATCATGGGCAAAGTAAAATTGCGCGTATCTAGTATACTTCCGGATTCTCTGAGCAAATGGTTCTCACCCAGTAGTGCTGCTAATCTACATAACAGTTCCACGGAAGTAGAATCCTCAACATCAAACTCACAGTCGCCATCGCAACAGTCGACGGCTCAGCACAATGGCAGCGCCTTGCTGAACACACAATTCAAACCGAAACGCAGTCGTCGTCGCATACAACTGGAAGCCGATGATGCTGGCGATACTGCCGTCGACGATGGCACCAGTGCGCAGGATCTGAATGAAGAGGAAGTCCAGCTGGCCGATAATATAGCCGAACATGATCTGGCCGGCGAGGATGAGCAAACGCGTCGCAACGAATATAATGTTAACCTGCTGGGTAAACGCCAATTGATAGCTAGCGACGACGACGACGATGATGATGATGATGATGAGGAGGGCGAGGACGAGGACGACGATGAGCTCGATGAGGGCGCACAGCAGAATAACTATCCAATGCAGCAGGCAAATCGCAGTGTTAATTTTCGCAGTAGTACGGCACAGCCGCTACAAAAACGCAAGCGTATAGAGGTAAGTTATCGTTATCGATATCTGTCGCATTTTGATGCAGAGCTATTTGCAGTTATTAAGCTGTCTATGGGAATAGCTTAATTCGCCATTCATATGCTTTAATATCCAATCCTGTCTTTCATTTAGCTTAGCACTTTGTAATCGATTGCATTAAATAATAGAGCAAATCGATCATTATTTGATAGCACTCATTTTTGATAGACTATGATCATAATTTAGATTACCAGTTGCATTAACATATTCTTTCCTCTCCATAACTTCGCAAAGCCTGTGATTTTGCTTGAAACATTGCAATCGATAGCAGATAATTTAACGAAAATACTATTATTCCATAGATTAATCATCGTACTTTATTAGTACATCTTATACTCTCGATAGATGTTAATTGACTTTCCTTTGTTTTGTTTGCAGCCGACTGAAACTACGTGCAGCCCTCAGTTCAGTGCACAGCAACGTCGTCCCCCACAGTTGCTCTCCTCGACGCCCGCTATTAGCGACGCAGTGCGCAGCCACATGGCACCTCATCGCTTCTCGTCGCATTTGAACCTGTACGGAAATCAGCGTCAGCGGGAGCCCGCCTACAATTTCATGTCCACCTCGGCCGGTGGCAACAGCAGCAGCATCGGCAACACCAACATCATCAACGAAGCAGCTGTTGCCACCAGCGGTGATTTGCCAATGAGGTAAGCGTTCGTCCTATATCGCAATCGCAATTGCAATCGATACCTATATGTCAAATACTAATCTCTCATAATCTTTCATCTTCCATTGATGCAGCTCGCGACGCTCGTTGAATATTGCGCCAATGACTGAACGCCGCGAGACGGCGCTGCCCAGCTACAAGCGACAATCGCTGCTGGGTTATCGCGGCCTGACGCCCAACTGGCGCAGCTATCAGACCATCAACGAGGAGGCGCCCAACGAGGAGCAACAGCAACAGCAACAGCAGCAGCAGCAGCAGGCAAACAATAATAATAACAACACTATAAAATTAACTAAACGTAGCACAGATTTGCAATCTGAATGCGAGAGTAATGAGAGTCAGGCTGCGACTGGACGTATGCACAACAACAATAATATCAGCAGCAACAACAACATCATCAGCCACAATAACAATAGCAACAGCAACTCGTTATTTTATGGCAATTTGCAGAGCCGCAAATCGGTATTCAATCAAAATTTGTCCTCATCAATGCTGCAACAAAATCAACTTCATCATAATTCAACATTATCGCTCAACTCATTGAATAATCGTCGCCGTTTCAATGCCTCGATATATGGCAGCACATCGGCATTGAGCGATAGCCGACTGTTAAGCACCACCAGCAGCAACAGTAACAGTATCATAACCGGGAATTCACCATTCTATCAGGGACCCACCGCCTTTGGCGGCAGTGCGGCAAACAATCGCTGCTTTAGCCAAGGCAATTTGACAAACATTATCAATTCTGGCGGCAGCTCGCCGGCGCCATCGAATGGCGATAGCGTTTGCAGCAATAGCAATCAGCAATTGTTCTTGGGACGGCAACATACGATTGGCGGCAAAATTGGCAACTATGGCATAAAGCCCGTCGAGATGCGTCCCCGTGCCAATCTCTGTTCAATTGGCGGTGGCAACGACAGCAGCGGCTCCAGTGTGCCTGGCCTGTCGCAGACAGCTCAACGTATACTCAATCTGCTTGAGAATCATCGAACGCCTCTAATGGATGCCAAGAAAATGGGCAGCACGTTGCGTGAACTTAAGCTGCAGCGGAACTCTAGAAATTTAAACAACGCCAACAGCAACAACAACATCAGCAGCAGCAGCAATAGCAGCAAACCCTACGCCTATCCAAATCAATCGCTTGCTGGCACCGGCAACAACATCAGCATCTGCAACAGCCGCAACAGCACCGTTGCCGATTTGGAATGCAAATCTAACCTGTTAGTGCCGACCATGTTGCAATTGCTCGAACGTCGTCGCTTGACTCGTGTCGCGCCAAGTACACGGGCCATGGTCGATGCCAAGCAGCTGGAGGAGCAACAGAGGCTGCATCATCGTCCACAGTCGCAGCAGCAGCAGCAGCAACAACAGACTGCTGCAAATGCGACACCAAGCAGTTTCAATAATAGCAACATCTCAACGAAGTCGGGCTCGGGGATCCATAATCATACGAATAAGATGCGTTCACGTCTATCGTATCAGTTGCGCAAGGATGCGCGCAGTGCAGAGGAGCAGCAGATGCCGCCAGCGCCAATTGATTTGCCCAATATTCGATTCCCGAAGATGGCCAATGAGCCGAAATTCGATTTGATTATTGCACCGCCGAGTGGACTAGCAACAACTTCAGCCGCTCAGCAACAGAAATTGACTAAGCGCAGCAACGGCAGCAGTAGCAGCAACAACAGCAATCGTCGCCATCGTTTTCAATTTGCATCACCGATCCCACTTCTATGCGCCAATCCTACCGAGGAGCCATCATCACTCCGAAAACGCGCAAGGCAAACAGCATATAAATTCGCGCAGCCCATCGCATTGGATGGGCACCTGCAGAGCGCTGCGACCAAAGCGTTGCAGTTCAATGGTGATCCAACAACAACCACCACCACCACCAGCAGCAGCAGCAGTAACAACAACACCAAGAAGAGCAACAACAATGATTATCAATTGCCCAAGTCGACAGCAACATTTGGATTTGGTGATCAGTTCAAGAAATCCGCCAGCGAATGGGAGTGCGGGGCGTGCATGTTGCGCAACAAGCAGGAGTTACAGAAATGTGTTGCCTGCGAAACGCCCAAGCCGAAGCCAAAGGCAGCAACATCAGCCGCTCCAACACCAGCAGCTGCTATGCCAGCGGCAACACTCGGCTTCAGCGGCTTTGGGGATCGTTTCAAGCAACCAAGCAACAATTGGGAGTGCAATGCGTGCATGTTGTCGAACAAGGCTGAGCATAGCAAGTGCATTGCATGCGAGACGCCGCGCAAGACGAGCAGCAATGCCTCCACTGTGAACACATCCAATATTGCGAGCAGCAACAGTGCTAGCAACAGCAGCAGCAGCAACAGCAGCAACAACAAAAGTAACAGCAGCTTTCCCATGGGCTTTGGGGATGCCTTCAAGCGTCCGACCAATATGTGGGAATGCAGCACTTGCATGATCCTAAGTCCGGCTACTGTTCAGGAATGTCCTGCCTGTCAGACGCCAAATCCCAAAAGCAAGAGCAGCGCTGCCAGCACCACCACCACCAACAACAGCGGGAGCAGCTTTAAATTTGGTTTTGCCAATGCCGGAAACGCTGAGCCGTCGAAACCGGATGCTGGCTTCCAGCAGCTGATCGCGGCCCAAAAGTCGAGCACCTGGAGCTGCGAGGCCTGCATGGCGCAGAACGATGTGAACCGCAACAAATGCATTTGCTGTGAGCAACTGAAGCCGGGAGCTACGGCGGAAGCAGTCGGCACGGCGGCTGTGCCCAAGTTTATGTTCGGCTTTCCAGCTAAATCAACAGCAGCAGCAGCAACAACGCCAGCAACACCTGCTGCTGCAATAACCACGTCAGGCACAGCAACAAGTTGTGCACCAGCTACCTCGTCGTTCACATTTGGCTTTGCAGCAGCAACAACAGCTGGCAAGGATGTGGCCGATAGCAACAAGCCGCAAGCAACAGCAGCAGCAACAACGACGACAGCGGCAGCTGCCATCACTCCAACAACAACCTTTAAATTTGGCGCACCAACATCAGCTGCTAAAACAACTGGCTTTACTTTTGGTGCCTCACCAGCAGCAGCAGCAGCAACAGCAGCGAGCACAGCTTTAACAGCAACCAGCAGCAGTGGACTAGGCTTGTTTACAACAACAGCTGTGACGGTGGCGCAAACAAAAACAACAACAGCAGCAGCAGCAGCACCAACATTTGCATTTGACAGCAGCATCAATAGCACTGCAGCAAAAACATCAACAACAGCAGCAGCAGCAGCACCAACATTTGCATTTGGCAGCAGCATCAATAGCACTGCAGCAGCAACCTCAACAACAGCAGCAGCAGCAGCACCAACATTTGCATTTGGCAGCAGCATCAATAGCACTGCAGCAGCAACATCAACAACAACAAGTGCAGCAACAACCACAATGCCTGCTGCCAGCAATTTGTTCAATTTGGGTGGATTTGCGCCAGTTGCTGTCGTCTCTAGCAGCAGTAGCAGCAGCAGCAGCAGCAGCTTTAAGCCAGCAACAAAACCAATGTTCAGTTTCGGCAGTAGCAACAACAACAACCTCGTTAGCAGCAGCAGCAGCAGCAGCGCATCGCCGCTAGCAGCAGCAGCTGGAACAAAAACAACATCGGTGCTCTTTGGCTCCCAGACACCAACAATAGCAGCAACAGCAACATCGATAACCAGCTTTTCATCACCATCAGCAATAGTTAGTACAGCGGCTGGCTTTGCGTCAGGCTCGACAGCTCCAACATTTACCTTTGGCAGTCTAGGAGCTGCAAAAACAGCAGCCACTGTGGTCAGCAGCAGCACCAGCAGCAGTAGCACCACCAATACCTTCTTCTTTGGCGCGTCAGCAGCAACAACATCAACAACAACGACAGCAGCAACAATTGGCACGCCAGCAGCAGCTGGCAACAACATCTTTGGCTCCATTGGAGCCGCCAAGAGCAGCAATGCACCGACCAGCAGCAACACAACGCCGCTGTTCACCTTCGGCAGCGCCAGCAACATGAACGCGAATGCAAATGCCAATAATAACAACAACATCGGCAGCAGCAGCTTTACCAACTCGCCAACAACATTTAGTTTTGGTGGTTCCAAGCCAACAGTAACATCATCAGCAACTGGCAACAACACAGCAGCTGCGACAACAACAACAGCAGCTACGCTAAGCAGCTTTGGTTGGCCCACAGCAGCAGCAACAACATCGAAGCCAACAACACCGTTTGCAGCCGCAACTCCTTTTGCCAATAGTCCTGCCACAAGTGCTGGAGCCGCTGCACCGTTGAACATTTTTGGCAGCGGCAGCGGCAGCGGCAGCGGCATTAGCAGCAATCTGTTTGGCAGCAACACTGCAGCAACAAAAACCACAAATGCTATGCAACCGCTGTCGGTCAGTTCGCCATTCGGGGCAACAGCAACTGCAGGCGCTGGATCATCAACGGCTCAGCCAAATGCTGGCAACAGCAGCGGCAACGGACCCATCTCCACGCTCTTTGGCAGTGTGAACAGTCCGTTCAGTTCGAATGCTGGCGGAGCAGTAGCAAATACCGGCGGCAGCAGCACCATCACCTCGCCGTTAACAAACATATTTGGTGCCGCCAACAGCACTCAGAAACCAGCAACTGGAGCAGGAGCGACAGCAGCAGCAGCACCATCACCAGCAGGAGCAACAACACCCAAAATGGCATTTAATTTTACTCCAGCCACTACGGTGAGTGATCTCGAATTTATTTCAATTTACAATTTACATCAATGTAATCGTCATTCCTTCTGTTTGCCTTGTAACAGCCTACAAGTGGCGTATTCAATTTCACCTCGAATGCCGCCGCTGCTGGCGGCAGCAACGCGCTGCCAAAGCCAGCGTTCAACTTTACGGACGTTGCACCGCAGACGACGGCATTTAATTTCTCAGCGAATTCGGGAACTGCTAGTAATACGGGCAATCGCGATGTAAGTTTCCAAATACACAACAACAACTTTTAACAAAAGAACAGAATAGAAGTCATATACATTAATCAGCTTCAGCCAAGCAACACTCGTAGTAAATTTAAAGGTTTAACGGAGACACAACCTAGACATATATTTATATATATGTATCTAGATATCTATATAAATTAAGATTTTTGCAATTTCTATTGTTGCTGTTAGCGGCTGTTCTATTTATTATTTGATTATATTTGATCATCTACTATTAATGCATGCATTTGCGGCAGTGTTGTTAAATGTCGTTAATTGTGCGCGTTTGTTTCTGTTATCGATACTTATCGATGGCACATACACTCACGCCATAATGTTAGTCACAAATATAAACATAATATTTTCATTTCGAACTTATATTATTTTTCTTCTTGTCTTTATTTTTTATTTCTCTTTCATCTGTTGATTGTTGTCCGGCTCTCTCTATCTCTATGTACTGTTGGAAAAATCCCCGAAAAAAAAAATCAAATATATTCAATTGTACTATCCTCCAACCCCAACCCTCTAAAAATTATGTAAAACGTATATACCCCATTTGCGGGAACGTGGAACGGCCACGAATTACTATAACTATACTTTTGCTGTCATAACTACTATCTACTACTATACTACTATTACTACTACCAAATACTACTACTACTACTACTACTACTACTACTGCTACTGCGCTGTATTGTGCTGTGCTGCGACTACCAATAAATGCCACCTACTGCTACTACTGCAACTATTACCACTACTATTTGAACGGGGTTGGCCTATTGAAGTCAGTAAGATCGGAACGGCTTTTCCAGTTCGGGGCCACTGGGCCATCAACAGATGCTGGAGCATCATCCTCCATGATGCCAGCAGACAATAATCAAATGTTCAGTTTTACCGCCACAGCGCAGCCCATGCAGGTAAACAAAAAGCAAATATCAAGTGGACTGTAATTCGATACCTTTATATAACATACATATATTTATTACACTAAATATCCATATTTAATACGTATTTGTAAATTTATTATTATGTATTGGAGATGTATTTAGTTTAACATTTGTAAAGGATATTTCAATTTAATTTAATATCATTTCTCATTGTCGCATGGTTTCATAGTTTCATTCAGCTCAGTGCTTGTCAAACTGCACATTATTATCATATCAAGTAATTCTTAATGTATGTATGAATCTCGTTGGTGTTGGTTCTGCTTCTCTCATCTCTGCACGATGATCTGCCGACGAAAGCACGAAAAAAAAGTTTTTCCACAATTAACATAACATTCACACATCAAATTCTATCTCGGTCTCTCTCTCCCCCTCAAATTCCCATTTCCCCTCACTCTCTTACGCACGGACGAACACAAACTTGACATGCTTACATTTACAGCTTTTCCATTATTCAAAGTCAACCAATCACATAATTTCGTATAAACATATGTACATAATACATAAACATATGTACATACTACCACACATACCCACTACATACTTACACAAAAAAAAAAAAAAAGAAGAAGAAAAATCCCATAACAAAATATACCAAACAATGTTGAACAGCAACAAATGATGTGCAAACTGTTAACTGAAAAGAAGAAAATATACAAATAAATTTGCATATTCTCTTTGACCTTTTCATTTGCGCTCACGAACACACAACAAAATTCAATTATTTAAAAACAAAAAAAAAAGCATTAAAATTTGTCAAAGAACGCTTTAAAAATGAAAACTCCCCTTCTACCTATTCAAATATCTTTTTGCAGTCGACGCCAAACGCCACACCGTTCCAATTTAATGCCGGTTCGCCCGCGTCAGCCAATATATTCGCGTAAGTAGTGTGACAGAGATGGCAACAGTGAGACAGCTGCTGCAAAACAGATCAGAGTGAGCAGAAATGTGTGCTAGAACGGAAGAAAAAGAGAGTGGTTTTGTTTAATTTGGCCTAATGTTGAATTGAAACAGACGTACACACACGCGCACATAAATATGTATCCAAACAAACACACACACACACAATTAATTGAATACTTACACAAACAATAACATATGCATTATATTAACAGTTACAAGTTTTTGCATTGCATTCGTTTTAAATAATTTTGTAAGGCACTTTTATGTTTCCCATTTAACAAACAAATAAAAACAAAGAACTTGTTTTATTTCGCACATACAATTTGTAAATGTTTTTTGACCATACATATGTTGATCATTCCTGTGTGAGTGTGTCATGTCTCTAACTAAATATGTATATGTATGTGTGTGTGTGTGTGTGTGTGTGCGCGCGTATGCAAGAGAATGCAGCAAGGCAAAAAGCTCTCGTTTACTCAAAATGGCTATGCTGCCATATTCGCTCTCTCTCTCTCTCTCTGTTTCTTCTGCTCTCTGCATTACTCACTGTATGCGAGCAGCGTACGAGCGTTTCATGCTCATCCTGAACTAATCACAATTCTTTTTCTCAGTTTCAATCCACCACCAAACGCTGGCGGCCCCATGCAGAATTCTCGCCGAAAAATGCGCGCTGCGGCTCGTCGACTGCCGCCTCGGTAGAGAAGGAAATGGGTGCAGCAACAGCAGCAGCCGCCAACGCCAACGATGACACCACGGGACAACAATTGACAACAATAGGACAGGGACGGGGATTTGAAAGTGGAAATATGGCAACGGAACGGCAGCAACTGATGCACAACGACAGCAACACAACGACGACAACTTGTGACGGTGGGCAGCAAGAGCAGGAGCAGCAGGAAAAGGAAGTACACAGGACGACGACAAGGACGACAGTGAGCTGCTCACCAGGACAGCAAGCGCTAATGACGAAGCTCAGCTTGCAGCGACGCAGCAGCCGGCTGCATAAGCGCCAGCAGCCATTTTCCAATGAGCTGCAGCAACGGCGACAGCAGCAACAAAGACTACTCAACAGATATCGTTTTGTGCGCAGCCCGACATCAGCAACAGCAGCGACAGCAGAGGCAGCGGCGGAAGCAGCACCAACAGCGGCAGCGGCAGCGGCAGCTAGCGTTGCCAGATCGTACAAATGCAGCTTACTGAGCGAACTGCCGCCTATGCGCAAAACAATCTGCACTGCCAGCAACAACAATATCGATAGCAGCAGCAGCAGCACCAGTAGCAATGTCAATGTCGCAGGCAGAGTGTCTTCAGCTTCGCCGCACATGCGTCGCAGTCGCTACAAGTTGGTGCGCCGCCGCAGCGCTGCTGACTGAACTAGGCAGGAGAGCTGCGCAACGCAACGGTAGTTAAGGATCAGACGACTTAGCAGAACGACAGACTGCAAACAGTTTACAGCACTACTACTAATAAACAACAACAAAAAGAACGGATTGACGGAAATTAACTTTTTGGAAATCATCATTATATAATATATACATATATAAGTTTTTGTTTTCCTATGAGCCTGCGCTCTGGTCAACAATGAAAGCAGCAAGTATAAGCAAAAGAGGAAGAACAAGATGCGCAAGTCTTATAAAATTTAGTTATCTAGTTTCATTTTTTTTTTCTTAACTTAACTCTTAAATTAATTTTTGTTGATTTGTCAAATTTTAGAACCCAAATTATGCATATTATATATATAATAATAAAACTAAACAAAAAAAAAAAAAAAAAAAAAAAATACGAAAAGGAAGAAAAGAAAAATCAAGCCAGTCGGGTAAATAAAAAAAACTTACAAACACTTTGAAGAGCCGTTAATTTCCAGCGAAACAATAGAAAGAAAGGAAACAACAATAACTTGTAAATTTGCCCTGTGTTTTTTCAATTTTTATGTTTTATTATTTTTTTAATATATATATGTATATATATACATATATATGATGCGCTTTTATAAACATAAATAAATATTAAACATACGTATTTATAAAACAGAAAACTAAACGATAATTATGTTGTGAAATTGTAAAGAACATGTTAAGGAAGAGAGGCGAAGAGAGAAGAAAGCCAAGATATAGCGCAAAAAGAAATATATATATATATATAAATAATATATATGTTAAATGGATTAATTTGTTTAGACAATTTTTTAAGTGCAACTATATTTTGTTGGCGCTCCATAACGGTTATCTAGGCAACAACAAGAAAAACAAAAGGCAAACAAACCAACTTATGAAACAAGTATAAAATAGTTCGTTGTTAAATCAGTTAAGACTCGATTCGATTCGTATACTTCCGTTTCCGTCTCTGAAAATTAAGGAAACTCAAAACATCAGCCCAAATAAAATCAACTTACTATATATATATATATATATGAATATATAGTTAAGCAACAACTACAATTATAAAAAAAAACGTGTTTTTTACAAAAAGATCAAGATGAAAAACAAAAAGTGACAAAAAACTGGAACCCGAAGTGTTAGAGTTAAGAAAGAACGAAAATGAAAAAAGAACATGGACAGTTGAAAAATTGAAATCATAAATGTAAATAAGTAAATATAAACGGTATGATAATTAAAAACGTGACAAAAAATAAATTAAAATCGTCTTTTCTAGTAAATTCATTTGCACAATTCCAATTCAAATGTGTAGGTTGAAGCGCGCGCAAAGTCCATGACTTGATTGGCAGCACTGTAGGTGAGCAAGTGAGCTGCAGCAGTAAAACTGCTTTAATTTTGACGACAAAAAGTGGTGCCAAATAACTGATAAACTAGGGATGCAGCGACTACATTCAATTTTATCGTCTTATTTTGAACATAGCTTGGAATTCGAATAACATTTATTATATTAATGTTATATTTTGAAAAAAAAAAAAAATGCGTTAACAATGCTTTAAATTTAAAAAAAAACAAACGAATTGCTATGTAAAACCCTAATTAAATTTGTACTTAATTATTTATGTATTAGAAAAAGCTCACCGTCTCGACTATATTATAACATTAACATTTATATACATTAAATACATAACATTTATAATATATATATATTGACGGTTACTTAATTTATAAATAATGGTAAATTTATAAAAGCTAACGTAGTATTTTTAACGATATCGTAGTTTCTATCGATATTCTGGGTATGCGATACATGGATTTGTCTTATTAGACCAATTAAAACTTGACTTATTCTATAAGCCCATGGCTTTTGCAAGTTTTAAATTTCCATTACACAATTCGATGTTATTTACAAAATTCTCTTATTTACTGTATAGAAAAAAAAACGACCCGCCTACGATATCCATTTTGATAGCTGCTACGATATCTTCGTGATATCAAATTATCTCAAAGTGTCAGCATTATCGATAGATATCGCTGCGATATCAACATCCCCAGTTAACAGAAAAACGCACGACAAACAGAAGTTCGTGGAAATACGCACGGGTGTTTTTTACGTAGCTTAATAGTACTATTTGTTTATTTTTTTCGGTTCTAACATAAATGATGCACATATGCATATGCAAATAGATTAAGTGTAATTTGTGTACAAATATAAATGCAATTCAAAATGTTAGTTTTTAAGATGGATATCAAATGCAATCAGCGCAGCATCAGCAGCAGCCAAAGCAGCGGCAATAGCAACAACCACAACAACAGCAACATCAACAAGGCTGACTGACTGACTACACCCAAAAAAGCAACAAGGAGAAGCAGCAGCAGCAGCGCATATAAAGGAAACAGTTGGAGGCGAGGAATAACAAAACGACAGGAAAAATGAAGTAAAAGCGACCAGCAGCAAACGGAACGGCACTTCAGTTGCAGTTGTAGTGGAGTACACACACATAAACGCACGCACAAGACAAGCAATAACATACATGCACACAAACGTACATAAATATACAAATAAAAGCAATATACAAAGAGACATTTGCATGCATGTGTGTGGGTGTAGCAGCCGCAGCAGCAGCCCAGCTCCAGCGTACTAACTTCGTGCTCGGTCGGCAGTCGTCGTTTGTCTTTCGTTGTTGCTCGCTCGCTGGCTGGTTCATTCGTTCGTACGTTGTGTTCGCATGCTCGTTTAATCGTGTTGTTGGAGTAACAGCATTCGCCTACGCAGCAGCAGCAATAGCGGCAACAACGACAGGCAAAGGAAGCGGTTTAAGAATGCATGGGCATGCACAAAGTACGATGCACGAGTCACGAAACACGACAAATGCAAGGAATACAAGAGAAATGCAAATTTAACAGAAATTGAAATAAGTGCAACGGGTTTCCTATTCCAATTCCAATTGCAATCCCACATCGCATTGTAATTCAAAACGCAGTCGCAAATTTATGCCAAACTGATCAAAAGCGGGCGCGCGCGCGATATACATATGTATGTATATATGTGCGTATAAAGGTAAAGAGAGAAAGAGAGAGAGTGTGAGACTTTTAAAGAGTAACCGAAGGAACGAATAAGAAGAGAGCGGACAAGCGCCGTTAAATCGGATCACGTCCATTTTAGCCATAGCTGCAGTTCCTTTGTTATTGGATTTGTTATACACCAATTGCTGCTCCTGCCTCCTGCTTGGGACGTCGACGTCGTAATATGGATTGTGGTGCTCTTGCCGCGCAGCAGCAGCAACTGATACAACAACAGCAACAGCTACAAAATACACAACAACAACATCTTCACCAGCACCCACGACAACAAAGTACGCTAAATTGCCTGGAAGCAACAACAAATGTAAGTTTACACGCACACGTACATAAATACATATATATGTATGTCCGTTTGAATGTATTTTTCTTTTACTTCCACTTCGCATTCGCCCCCACACACATACATATGCACATATAACCCGTTGCGCTGCGTTTCAGTGCCTGCGACGCAGTCGACAACGCAGCCGTCAGCTGAGTTTGCTCTTCATGCAGTTTATTGGTTTTCTTATTAGATATTTTTCATATGAGTAACTTTGAAAGCGACGCTGGCAGCGCTGTCGCAATCGCTGCTGCAGCAATTGTCTTGAAATGCGTGTGGGCTGCCAAGGGGGCGTGGCCATAAGCCATGTGCATAAATAATTTAATATTTCGATGGAAAGTGCGTGTGTTTGTGTGCTTGAGAAATAGGAAGAGAGGGGAGTGGAAGGCAGGTACAAAGTGCATGCGTTCTTACTGTTTCGGCCAAATGTGCAAACGCAAAAGTGGAAAGAGAAAAATGGGGAAAAAAATAAATAAAAACATGGCAACTAGGGAAACGAATGACTCAAAGACTAACCAACTGATGATTAATCTCTACTGTATCTGGCTAAAGAAATGCCCAAACAACAAAAATATTCGAGCGCTTGCTGTGGTCAGGAAGTCCACTACTAAATACCCTGTAAAAAAGAGAGTTGGTAATTGGATGTACATACATAGAATATGCAAAGAATAGTAAAATTTCGAGCAATTAAAAAAATAAAAATAAAACCAAGAAACAATCTATAATCACAAAATAAAATAGTATATAAAATAAAATTTAAAAGAAAGTTTTATTATAATTTTCAATTTTTGAAAGCTTGAATTTAAAATTTTCTTTTCCTTATGGAAAATAAAAACAATTAACTTTATAAATAAAACTCTTTTAATATCCATTTAGTACATATCAAGAAACGATAGGGTATATCAATAACAACCAGCAGAGCAATCAGAGTCAAGAACTACGAACGCTTTAATTGTCGATTTGTACGTGGTACGAACTTTTGCCCATTACTTTCACCGTACATGATTCTAAAGCAAAAATTAAAAAACAACAACAACACACAAAAAAAGAAGAAGAAAGCAACAACTACAAGGAATGGCAGAAGTTCAAAATGAAATTGTTTATATAAGGGCAATAATAAAAAAAGAGTGAAAAAGAAAGAAAGAAATGAATATACAAACAAAGCCAACAGCCGTTGGCGTTGAGGTATGAGTACTGCAACAACAACAATCGTAGCAACAACAACAACTGCCTGCAAGAGTAAGAAAGAGCAGAAAAAGGAGCCGCGAACAACAACGCACTCTGTTGCTTTTGCGTTCTTTGTTTTTGCCGCAGCGGTTAAATCTTTCTTTTGCCTTTCACCCCCCGCATGTCTTTTTTGTTGTTGTTTCTTTTCGTGTTTTGTTTTGCAGCGCTACGTGACTGCAATAAAATTTAACTGCAATTACGTGTCGCATGCTTTGTGTGCCGAAAATGGCCAAAATAAAAGAAGCAAGAAGAAAAAGCAATGGTCAAGATGTGAACGAGTAACATTGAATGCCTCAAGGATACGCACAGCATGCGACAACCAAAAGTGCTGACAGACACTAACGGCACATTTCTGCCAAGTCCTTGTGTTGTGTGTGTTGGGTTTGTATTTTTTGAGTGAGTAATTATCAGTGCTGCCAACTTCAATTGCCAGTGGGCAGCACTTTTTCTGCTGCTATGACACGAGAAGGTTACTCACGAGGCTCTTCTATTTTGATCTAAGAATAGTAGGCAAAAACATATGGTCATTCCATTTAGTAATGCTTTCAATTGCGTATAAATTAACGCGTTTAATGATGAGTAAAAGTGATTTAAAAATTAATTTAAATTTGATTCATCGATTTGTAATATCTTGCGAGCAGTCATAATACATGTGACGTCACAGTCGTTACAGCAAATGGTATTGTCGCATGCCATGCGTTACCTTCGGCGCTATCGTCATGCGTGAGAGCGGAGAGGGAGTAGATGAGCGAGCGAGCGAGCGAGCAAGCGAGTGAGCGAGGTTTACAGTGAGTGCGTCGCCGCCGTTGCTCGCATTTATATTTTGGCCGATGCGCGCGTGAGACGGACGACAGCAGTGCAGCGGATAAACGAAAACGGGAAAATAATAGTTGTAAATTTGTAATAAGCGCGCGCGACGGCAATTAAAGGCGAGAACTCAGTTCAAGTTAAAATTTTGTTATATTTTTTTTATTATGTCGCATTCAGACACATTCACACAAATATACGCACTTTTATTGCGCCTTTTGCCGTGGCAATAACATTTTGCTGTCGTTTCGGGCTTGTTGATTCCTTTTATTTTATATTTTTTGAATGTGGTTGTTTGTGTTGCTCGCTTTATTAAGTTCCTTCAACAACAACAAGAATAACAAAAGCAATTAGCTCCAACTGCTTATGTTTATACAGAACACACAACTACAAACGCGCGTGTGAAATGCAGCAAATGAAGCAATAATTAAAAGTGCCTTTTTTAATTGAAGAGCAGAGAACTCGAACAACAAAAACAACAATAATAACAGCAACAGCAAGGCTGCTGGCAATCGAAATCGAATTGACGTTAACATTGACGCGGTAAGAGCAACACACATATACAAATACAATCATACCTAGAAGCATTCATTTGTTCCTGCAATACAACCCTGCTGACTGGACTGCCAAAAGCTCCAGCTAAGCAACGCAGTGGGACAGAGAGAGAAATAGAGGTGAAGTAAAAGAGAGTGCAAACAAGGCAGGGATAGAGAGGAGTTGTTTGTTTTTGTTTTTGGCAGTTAATGTTAATGCGTTTCGGGTTTGTCTTATGTTAGTGTGTGCGTGTCTACGGGGGCGGCTGCACAGCGACGTCAGTATTTCATTCTTTTTTTTTTCCAATCAAAGCAATACGAGAGGGTCGGGGGATTACGCCCTGCCATATGCCTTATGCTTTTATTATTGTTTACTTCGTTTCATTTTGTGCCTTATCTTCATCACTGCGCTCTTTACTATAAACCGCAGACTCACACCCACACACACACCTAAAGTCTCTCGGTGTGCGTGTGTGTGTAGTTTCATTCAACTTTTCTGCATGCCGCAGCGAATTTCGTTCGTGCTCGGATATGGCAACGCCGCAAAGTCTAGCCTCTTGTTTTGCCGGTTCCTGTATTCTAATTCCTTTTATTTTTGCAAGTCATATGGTAACGGTATGTGCGTCATTCTGCCCGCACCCGCATCCGCAGCTGCTGTAACGGCACCACCCGCATCAAACACGCTCTCCCTTTCTTTCTTCCTTGCTCCTTCCCATTTGTTGTTATTGGTGGTGTGGCCGTTTAATTGCTTCTGCACGTTCGTCAAATATTTGCTCAACTCTTTTTAATTATATTGCCCACTTTACACACACATGCACACATATGTAGCATTTACCATTTTACCCTTTCACACGCACGCGATTTAGAAGTAAATCGATGAAGTGTGAGTTTTGGCATGTGGAGCAAGGAACACAGCGCACAGTGTGACATTTGTCATTGATTTGCAATGTAATTGCCGTAGAATTCACAAAATAAGCAACAGAGAAACTCCTCAGCGAATAATTAAAATAATTGCATCTGAGTAAACGCTCGTGATTAGTTTTTAAGTGGTAAGAAATTTAAAATTGTATTAAAATTGAAAGCCCGATCTAAGCTGAGTCAGATATTGTGTATGCTAATATAAAGCAGAGCACAATGAACAGAGATCTAAACACCATACATACTATATGTATTTAGGGCTAGAAAATTCGAGAATAATAAATAACAACAATTACGGACAAACTCCACTTGAACTCTGTAATTGAATTTGTGTCTATTTTGTATTCTTTCGAGTGATTTTTATTGTAATGTACTTTAAGGGATTTTCCACGCCTATTTGATTGCATATACAAATATACATACATATGTATGTATATAGCCTTGTGGTGAACTTAATTGATGCTGCTTGCCCTGAACCGAAATGAACAAATATACAATCGTGTATTTCTTCGATCATATTTTTAGACTTCTAATGCAAGTTCCGATTCTGTGCACAGACACAAGGCATTTAGAGTTTTGTTCGATTCGATGTGTGTTTCGATTTATAATTTGTGTCGTATTCATATGAACTGATTTTTACTTCCCCTTCTTTAAGTAGCACATTTCATAAGCTTTCAGGCATGAAATCACCCACACAAGGCCATGCCTTGGCCCACTGTGCAGCGGAGGTTGCCAAAGCCCAGAAGTGAATTCGCTCAACTGAGCGCATTTGGTTGTATTTTCGCCGGGCAATACGCGCAGCAGCCGCCGCAGTCTCTGTCTCAGTTGTGGTCGCTGTCGCAGTCGACGCAGGAGCAGCTACAGCACCCATATGACTTTTGCACATGGCTGCGGAGCTGCTGCGTTACGCTGTCGTCGTCGTTTTTGTTGCTGTTGTTGGCTTCAGTGCTTTACTTTTTATGATTCTTATTACACGCTTTGCTGCTTATGGCAGGGCTTTGCGCTTGCCTTTGCCTTTGGCTTGCCTTGTCTTGCTTTGCTTTACTTTGTGGACAACGACGCTGACTGCGCTAGTCTTTGAAATATTTATGCGGCTACTGCGGACGCGACATCTCTGCCGCTGTTCATTTGAATTTTTGTTGCTGTTGTTGTAAATATTTTATTATCGCTTGTTTCCGTTTAGTAACTGAAATGGGGAAAAGTGTGTGCACACGCACAGCCAAACACACACACACACACACGCACACATCATAGTCAGTCACACACATGCATGCATACGCATACGCGTACATATTTAAAATTCTTTTGTCGCCATATTCATTTCGAAATTATGTACTTGGCTTGTTGCTTCACACGACGCTTCGTCGCGCATCGGCGCAGCACTCTGCCGCGACTCCCCGCCAGCCATGTCAATTTAGCTATCTGTTTGTCTATCTATCGAGCTACACACACACACAGACACAAATGCATTAATGTACATTCGTACATGTTCCATTTCATTTCTTGCCATTCCATTTTTAAATACATATACCGCTCTTCCCTCATTCCTTCTGTCACATCGCTGACCCTGTGCATTTCTTGTAATTTCATTTGTATTGGTGGGAGGAGAAGAGCAGAAGAGCAAAAACAACAGTAACAATAACTAAACGACTTCTGCACATTGTCTTCACTTTCGCTCTTTCTCTCTCTCTCAATCGCTCTCTTTTATTACAAAATTAGCGCAATATTTGTACTATTTATTTTTAGCTGTGGTTTTTTTGGTTGCCGCATTTTGTAAATTATATTTAAACACGATAATCTCTCCTTGCCAGTCAGATCGGATCTGTGCGACGCGGAATGAAACGGCTCTGTTACCAATGTGGGCGTGCAGTGACCTAATTTCTATAATAGATTGCATTTTGCTACAGCTTCTTGCACGCACACAATTACACAGCAGCTAGCATCCACACACACACACACATACATATGCGCACATGCATATGCACACGCATACTCGTGTATGTTTTTGCTGTTGGCTTTGGGATTATTGAGCGCATTGAACTCTGTGTAGTTTTTTGTGCTTTTTTTTTTTTTTTGCCTGATTTCTGGCTATTTAATCCGCTACTGCTGCTGGCGACCATTGCAAACATTTTGCGCTTTGGCATTTCCGGCCTGCCAAATGTTACATAAAATAAAAGAAGAAATAAACAGACAAAACCAAAATCAAAAATGAAAAAGAAGAAAGAAACGGAAAAATGGCAAAATTGTCGCGCACATTTTTAATGGGCTTTATGGCGGCGTCTCTCGCTGTGGCCTTACAATCCGTTCCGTTTCTTTGTAGTATCTGTTCACATTTCGTTTCGTTTCGTTCCTGTTGCCCATTGGATGTCGCATTTGTGTGTTCCCAGGCTGCCTTTTTTTTTGCTAATTAAGTGCAGCACTTGACTTCGTCAAAAGCTCGCAATAAACATCAAACAAATTGAGAGCACGCACTCACACACAGGCATACTATCTGTCGGTGTGTGTGCGTGCGTGTATGATTGCACAGTTGTATTTTGTAGTGTACATATGTATGTATGTATGTATAATTTATATGGTCTTTTAGCACATTTGGTGTTCCGCATTCCACGCCTAATTGCCGCTTTTCTATACGATTCCAAAAACTGAGCAAACTATTTATGTGAATTTTATTTTTGAGCAAATCTAGCTTCCAGTTTGATTTGAACAGTGAACTCTCGATAAGCTAATAAATTTGAATAAAAATAGAAAATATTGGAATATATGAGGTACAGAACTTGAGAAATTCTGGTCTAGTCTATGATATAATATTATATACAATATAATATTATATCTATGTATGTATTTATGTATGTGTATGTGTATATCTAAATTCTTAGTTTTCCCTTGAATTCCTGTTGAGAATTTTGAGTATTATCAAGTATTTGAAGCTCCATATGTGCATCTGCATTTCGAATCAATTCGTTTCGATTTATGTTTCATTTCCACATATTTCATATGCATTTGTTCACTTTGGGTCGAATTGTTATGCATTTTTCATTTGCCCTGTTTTTCAATTTTTCAGTTTTTATGGTTCTTTGCGTAAAAATGCTGACTCAGACGACGATTCATTTGCTGTGTTGCTTATGTTCTTATGTTTTTTGATTGTTGTTTTTGTGTAACAGAAGCAGTCACACACCGCCCCAAACGAAATGCCTCCCCTGTTTCGCTCGTCTAACAATAACAACAACAACAATAACGACAACAACAAAATTTGATTGAGCTGCAATAAAAATTTGTCAGTGTGGCAATAAAAGTAGAAGCAGAAAGGGCAAAGAGGGCGGGCAGGGGCAATGCGACCGGCTTTCTACTGGAGCATATAATCATATGTTTTTATTTGATTATATATAATTTTCTTTGATATGATTTATAATGTGGCTGCAGGCGCGCGCACTAGAGCAGCACACGAAAATGGGGCTTGAAAATGTTTATAACAAATGTGCTCTCTCCCTCTCCCTCTCACTCTCGCTCTCTGAATCAACAAGTTGATTGATGATGCGCCCCAGAAATTCATTAACTTAAAATTTAAAGAGCTGCATATGTAATACTTGTAGTATATACATATGTATAGATGTGTATGTCTCCCTCTCTCTCTCTATATATATATATGTATATTTGTCTAAGTCGACCGACTAACCCCTAAGACAGCAGCACGTTTTTTTTTCTATATCAAATTTCACATTACACATTTGCCGGCTGTTTCGACTGACTGAATGGACTGGCCTATCTCTACTACAACTCGATTACACTGACAGAAAACATGCTTTTCTAATAGTGTTCGCTAGGCAATATAAACATATATTTGTCTCTTTTAGGTTTAGGTAATACAAGAAAAATATACATACATATGTATATTTTATATCTCTTTTTTATGGTTTCTTGTTTTTTGATACTCCATAAAACTGCGCTATAAAACTGTGCTTTAAATATAGTTTAATACATTTTTATAAAAGATGTTTTATACTTTATTGGGGGAGTTTTAGTAGCCCGGAAAAATGAAATCGATCTGTAAATCTCAATTAAAGTATTAGCAAGCAATGATTCAGCTAGTTAGTCAGCTCATTAATAGGTCGTCAAGATAGTACCTGTTGAATCATTAATCAGGAAATCAATCAATGAGTTAATTAGCTGTTTAATCAGTCGGGGCAGGCATTGAGTTTATTCAGAACAGTCGGCAACTTGGTCAGCGAATCTGTTAACAATCAATCAATCAATTGATTCAATTAGTGCTGAATAGTTCAATCAGCAATTGAATTTGTCAATTGGTTAATCAATCAGCACTTAGTTAATCAGTCTATTAGAAACTGACCGTTCTGGCAGTCAATCACACAATCTGTCGGTTAGTCAGGCAGCTAGCAATCAATCAATTGATTCAATCGAGTGTCAATCAACAAATTATGTTGTGCATCAGTTAATCGCCTATTGATTTTGACGATCAGACAGCAATCTAGCACTTTGGCAATCAATCAAGCATCCTTCTATATAATCAGTCAGTCAGTCAATCAGTTTATCGATCAGCGAATTAAGAATCAATCAGCCATTGCAGCTGTCATTCAGCACTTGATCAAGCAATGACTCAGTTATCAGTCTGTGCCTATCAGTCGTTTGGTTACTCAATTAATCAATCAGCCAGTCAATCAATACGTTTGCTCAGCCTCTATATATGAGTCAGAATTTCGTATAGTGTAGACAGCTCAGAGGGCTGTACCCACACATCAACAGAGGGTGTAACAGGGAGAAAGAGAGTGTGAGTGAGAGAGACAGAGACAGATAATGAAAGACACTCAAACAAAAAGACAATTCAGAACGCATCTGCTTGGCCACTTGTGACGCTGATGACGACAAGAAGGATGACGCTTATCTTGATCTCATAATCAGCAAACGAGGGAGTCAGATGGAGACAGAGCATGGCAGAAAGAGAGGGAGACAGAGAGAGAGAGAGAGAGAAAAGGAAACTCGAATGTGCGTCATTTAACCATTTTTGGGTGTGCATGAGACGCCGTTTGCTGCTGCTTTGTCTGAGTCCAAGTGGCAGGTGCAACACGCAGCCGGTGCCGCTGCTGCCCCTTTTGTAGACACTCCTCGAGTGACTCTCTACTTGTGCATGATGCGTTACAGAAGAAAAAAAACCACCTTGCCCCGATTTGTTGCCTGGCCACGCGTCGCTGTGCAACAGGAAGAGCTGAACGAAAAAAACAAAAACAGCCCTCTAAAAAAAGGTAAAGCGAACCCGATTCCGTTTGATGAAACCAAAGATTGTGCTGCAGATTTCTTTAGCAGATATATAGCTATACACAAATATATATGTATATGTATATATATGCATGTATATATATCTTCTTCTTCTTTGTATAGTTGGTTCTTAAGGCAGCGACAGATGTTTTTTTTTTTTTTTTTTATACATTTCGGTAAGGGTCGCTCGCTTGGTCGCGTGTTGCTTTTAATGCGTGTTTTCTTTTTTTGTTTGTCCATTCACTTTGCTCGGTTTGCTTTTGAGCACGCTTTCAAGCGGGAGATTGCCCCAAAAAACAAAAAACGAAAAAAAAAACAAACAAAAAAAAAAAAAGAAAAAGAAATGAATAATAAATGCAACTTTTACAGCTGTTCACAGTTGAGATTTGAAGACAGTTTCAGATCCTTAAGGCGATATGAAAGAATTGAAGATTATTTGTAACAAAATCCTAAGAAATTTATTGAAGATGAACAGCTAAAATATTCAATATGATATTTGAGATATATGTATGTATAATATAGTATGTGATATAATATCCTGTGCTGGTTAATCTTTGATCTCAAATGAAATTTGATATATGTATGTATGTAATTTGTAATTGTATTATATTTGATATTACATCAAATTTTCAGTGACTGTTTTTCAACTTTGACATTGAATTCTATTTCAAAAGATTAAAATTCTGTTGTTTTTATTCGATTTCTATGACTTTGTTTGTTGTTTTTTGATTAGGAAACGGCGCACTTGGCCTGTTTTACAATTAAGCTTTAAAGCTTTAACGAACCAGCATATATACATATATGTATATACATGTGTGTATGTGTGTGCATTCATATACATATATTATATATCAGCATTGGGAAGTTTGAGTTGGAAATTTGAATAGCGTTGAGCTTTACGAGCGACAAATTCGCAAAAGAAATAGCTTGGGATTCGCTTAATAAGGCAGTGTGTGACCATCAAATACGAAATTTTATGTATTCATTTAGTATTATATTTGTTTGTGTTTTTCTGTATACCCCAGCATTCGGGGAATTACAGTCAGGTCACGCATGGTGCGACTAAGTAAATGGAGAAATATGTATGTATATGTAAATGTTCCTTGAAGATATCATTGGATTGAAGCCTTGCTTTCACTCGCCTAAGTGAATTGAGATTGGCTTTGAGTTGATTTGTATATATGTATGTATATATACATGTGTGTGTATATACTGATGGATTGTAGTGCAGCTGAGCTCTTCATTTCTGATTTAAGAAAATAAAAAAAGAGCTGAGTGATAAATTCAAGAAATTGAAGACCTGCCTAAATCAACGTATATTGTTATTAATTTACCTGTTGATATTAAGTTTTATTTTTTCTATAAACATCTATAAACACAGTAATACTACTTATATAAAACATTGTATATATATATACACATGTTTCAGTGAAATTTGAAATGACTTGAACTCGATATTATTCTTATTGTTTTCTATATTTAATATGATATATATATAATATGACATAATATAGTTCATATATTTATATTATGTTCTATTATTATATCATTATAAACCCGTAACTCTGAGCTGTGTTAGAGTATTTCAGCTTTGTCTTTGCTATCAAAGCATTTGTGTTTTTGCTGTTTTCTTTTTCAATTTTCTAATATTTTTGGCTTTTATTATTATTATTATTATTATGACTGTAGTTGTTGGGCTTGTTGTTGTTGATATTTTTATTAATTGTCTACGGAAGTTGCTGTAAATGTGCGCAAACATGAAAATATTTTATGCTTTATATATATATATTATATATGCAGAGGAAGCGCGAGCCATTGGCCTAGCTGAGTCAGGTGGCACCAGTCCCCGTCCCAACTCACTCGACCTCTATCTCTCGCTAACCCCCCCTCCCCCATCTATCTCTCTCTCCCTCCCCCGCTCTCTGACTGTGACAATGCAGATGCCGTCATTTGGCTAAACAGTTGGCGTTAATTGAAGTGTTGTTGTTGTTGTTGTTGTTGTTGTTACTGTGGCTGTGGCTAAGTTAATGACAGCATTTACTTAGTTTAGTTTTAGTATGATTATGCCATCTAGTTTGAGTTCATTTCGCGTTCAAGTAATTACAGTTAGAATTGCAACTTGCTTTTAGCAATTAGCTAATAGTGAAACACCTGCCCAGCTGCCGCCCACTCGGAATTAGTTCAGGTTTTCTGAAGGTCATGCGTCGACTAGACTCCGATGATCCGCAAACATGCCACCATGCCACCATGCCACATGCCACATACAACATGGAATATGCTACAACAATTGACGAGATTGTATTAATGTAGGCCTATCCCAAATATATCCGGTACTCCCTAGGCTTGCAGCTCTAGAAACGAGGCAAGGCGAGAAACATTGCAAATAAAGAAGAAGAGCAATTTCATGTTTCATTAACATTAAGTTTTATTCATTTTCTCCAGCTCATTATGTACCTATTTGACACACCTGCTTACATTCCCTAAAGGTGTTTATTTGCATAGCCTGAATCCAAATGGGAGTATGTGTGTGGCAGGCAGAAGAAGGCGTGGCAGATCCCATAAAGTAGTTGAATGCTTGATTAGGGCAAAGAGCTGAGTGTCGATCTAGCCATGTACAAATTTATAATATATTTCGATAATGTCTTCATAGCGTTTGTTATCGATATTAATCGATTATTTGTTTCATAGAAGCTTACTGTGACTTTTGAACTATCTTCCACTGCACAAACTGAACTTGTAAATAATAAATAGTTCCATTTAGATGACATTGTCATGCTCTACAAATTTGTTAAAAAAGTGCAGCTCTAACAAAAGCTTTTCAACAATTCATTTGCCATTGTGTGGGAAATGTAGCCCATGCAGCTAGCTCAAGTGCAGCGCGTGCTTATTTATGTGTGTGTGTGTGTATATGTATATATTTGTATATATATGTGTGTGTGCATGTTTTATATATCATATTACTATGTATACAAGAAGCGTAGAATGATTCGAAAAGTAGCTAAACGCAGGGTAAGGGTATCTGCTAGTCGAGTACTCCCGCCTTAGGTAATCTTACTTGCTGTACGGGTATCAAATTGTATTATGTTTATATGAATATGTATATAAAGCAAGCTCTTATTTATTTGTCTGCTCTTTATTTGTACTGTTTTCAAAGTGATCGACTCTTGGTTTACTTAGGCTCAATCATCAATTGAGCCTGGAACCATTTGAGAATTATATGTTTATCGAACAGAAAATACAATGTAATGTAAGCAGTTTCTAGTTGCAATTTCCCACGTATTTATTTATGACTTATATTTAGATATCTTAGCTGATTCGTCTTACAATTTCATCTATAATTTTATATTTAAACGTATCTGTTGTTTATCGCGTGGGAATCCAATCAGAAATGTAAAACTAACCAATTGGATATATACATATATTGCATGCTTTGACATCGTAGAGCTTTGCTTATAGTTTATTCTGTGGAATGGCGGGTGGGGGGTGGTGAGGGGGTGGAACGACGGAATTCGGAAACAGCTGTGCTTTATGATATACATATGTATGTACGTGGAAACAGTTCATATCAGTGGAGAAGGTCACAATCGGCCGCTATTGTGAATGGGTTTAGTGTGAAGAAAAGCCAATCGAAACAACTGTTATGTGTGCTATAATTGAAGCACAGAATCAATGACCAATCCATTATCAGCTAGCTATAATTAGAGTCTCTAAGCATTGAAACAAGATCACGATCGAAGGTGAGCAACTGCTTCGAAGTACAGGTAAATTGGAGCAAGTATTCTACTCAATGATCGCAACTGATCATAATCATTGAGCAATAAATAGACGCAACGACAATCACAATAGATCGAATGATCTTAAAGTTCAGATTCGTTTGAGTTCAAAGTTCTCTTTGCTTTCTCTTCGACGGCTTGACTGAGAATCCCAAGTGAGAAAAAGGCCAGACATGTAAAAGTGCATTAGCATTGGCATTAGCATTACCATTGTTATTGTTGCTGTAGCTGTAGCTGTAGCTGTAGTTGTTGTTGTTGTTGTTGTTGTTGTTGCTTGAGTACACCTAAGCCCCGCAAATGGATCTACCTGAAGAGCCGAGCCAGCAGGGCAGGCATCATATGAACTATGCAAATAGCAGATCTTAAACCAACAAGAGATCACAGCAGCGACACGACTTCGATGTGTCTGTATGTACCCTATAAGAGGAAGAGAGAGAAGAGGCTATGCAAATGCAACTAGTCATCTCTCGAGTTCCATTGAACTGAGCAACTAAATGAGTTAAGTAATTGTAAATGTGGGGTATGCCACTTGCAGTGATACTCTATAGATAATACTTTACTTTAATACTGCATATAATACAACTATACTATTCTATATACATATATATCATTTTACCAGCTAGGATCTCATTTGTAGAATTTGATGCTTAAACTCATTTTGTTATGGGGAAATATTGTCGCTGCCTCGATTTTATGATTTGTCAACCGAACTAGACTAAATGTGGCATAAAGCTGTTGTTTATGATAATTATCAAAATAAAATTCATACCGGTTATATCATTAAAAAATTGATATATGTATGTATATGTATATAACTTATAGCTATGACAATTAGCAAGTTCTTCTGATTTCATGCAGCTCATACCAAATCATTTCTGGAAATTTTGAGCTATCTGCTTGTAAATCTCTCTCTCTCTCTCTCTCCCTCTCTCTCTCTCTCTTTCTTTCTATATATATACTTATATATTTATATGATTTCAGATAACTTAAAATTCACTGTTAGAGTATAGATTGAGTATTGAACCTATTTTACATAGATGCTAATAAATAAGCAAATATAATGTGTCAATTTTTTTTAAAATAATAAAAACATGTTTTTTTTTCGTGAGAAATATAAGGGAAGGAAAGGCAGTATGAAAGAAATAAAATATGTAAAATAAATAAAAATAAAATAAATAATAATAAAATAAATAATAATAAATAAATAATAATAAATAATACAAAATAAATATTAATAAATAATAAATAAATAATAAATAATAAATAATAATAAATAATAAATAATAAATAATAATTAATAAATAATAAATAATAAATAATAAATAATAAATAATAAATAATAAATAATAAATAAATAAATAATAATAAATAAAATAAATAAATATAAAAAATAAAAAATAAATTAAATAAAATATAAGAAAAATATAATAATAAAATAAAAAATAAATAAAAAATAATAAAATAAAAATAAGAAAAATAAAAGGAATAAATAAAAAAGCAAGAAAAATAAAATAAATAAGTAAAATAAAAATATATAAAAAAAATGCATAATAAAATATATAAATAAAAATAAAAAGCAAAAGAAATAAACATACATATGTTATGCATTATTATAGTATCATTCTATAACACATATACACATTATTATAGTCTCATTATATCATTATTGCATTGCTTTGAACATTATTAAATATTCAATTATTTCACTTTATTAGGATCGTTCGTTTAGCTAGGGTAACATCAAGTCTAATACATTTTGCTTTACTTGGTTGTTGTTAGCGCATTTGGTGTTTGTCAATGCGGCTCAATTAGAATAGCCTGCTGTTGCAGTTGTTGTTGATGTTGTTGTTGTTGTTTTTGTTGTTGTTGCTGTCATTGAACTTTGAACAAAACGCATGGGAAGCCACCAGCAGCAACAGCAGCAGCAGCAGCAGGGTCGCAGTCGGAACTGGGGTTGTGCATGCCACACAAAATTAAAGTTTTGGTAATGGCAATAGTCGAAGGCACACACGCACACAGTCACACAGTCACACACACACACATACAGAGACACACTCTCTCCGTTTATAGCACACTTGAACCCATAAATCAACGCAGTCGTCCCAGCAATCCATTGTGAGGCGACCTCGTGCCCCCTTTACCCTCACTTGCCCACTTGCGCACTTATCCCCTTTATAGAGTATATATGAACATATACATATATACATATATACATTGTATATATATACTATACACATTGTATATCTGTATCTGTATTCTGTATTCTTTTGGATTTTATCAGCTGTTGTGCCAACAGCAGCAGCAGCAGCAGCAGCAACAACTTTAGTTGCCCTTCGTGCAGCAATGCGCCACAGGAAAGAGAGGCGTAGATAGGGAGCGAGAGAGGGAGAGAGATAAAGATAAAGAGAGATGGTCAGTCAATCATGCAGTCAATCATGGCTTGTCAGCAAGTGCCAATTACCGCTAAGCCTTCAAAAATCTTTGTGACTCACTCGACCATTGAAAGCCGCCAGGTGAGACGCAATCCCTCTCTCTTTCTCTCTCTTTCTCTCTCTTTCTCTTGCTGTCTGTCAGCAGTTGTCAGTTACCTGTTAACTCTACACGTTAAGCGGTAAATCACAACAAACCTTCGACTGTTGCATTAGATGTTAACCTGTATGTGTGTGTGTGTGTGTTAGAGAGAGGTCTTCAAGTTTATTAGTTAACCAACACTGGACAAAGTTGAAGTTCAAGCAGCAGCGGCAGCCAAAGGCAAAGTCGTAAGATTGTTCCAAGTATTTACTATATACTTAACTATAACTATAAAGCGAAACTGATAAGTCAGAAGTTTTAAAGGTTATTTCTGGGATTACAATGGATTAAGTGGTACATACATATATAGATAAATATATATGCATATTGTAGGACAAACATTTTAAATAAACTTTGAAGTTTTATTGTTGCTGATGATAGAGTTGTTTGGAATGCATATGCAAATGATGTATTACTATTGAAGTTATCTTTAGTTAATAAAATCAATATATGTATGTATTTCTATAGCTAATCTTTGTTAAAAATAAACTACGGATTTCAAATACAATTATAAGGAAAATAATGATGATGTCGAATTTATAATTAGGAAAAGTAATCATAGTAATATAGCCTCTTCAATTAGGTATCAATGCGAAATAACTATATGATAGGATATATAGAACAATGATATATGGTAGCTATGCATTATAGATATATGTATATGAGATATACATAGAATAGGTAAATATATAGTATTTAAATGGCATTTTTCTCTTTGTATATATGTACATATGATTAATCTGACAGTGAGCTATGCTATAGATTACTCGAAACAGTTTTACTTCCTCATATTTGAACATGTCTTGATCATAGTTATTTCATCTGAAAATTGAAATCTATAGCTGAAATTGATTTGAACTTTCCGACTGGAGTCGAGCAAATAGTAGCCATATAATATTAAGTCATTTGACTCGACTAAGCCACAACAACAACTACTTGAGAATTGTATATTTGTATTTGTTAAAGAGTTGGTTCTAGCACTTGGAATTTTGAGATATACATACATATTATGTTTCAAAGAAAAACATGCAGCTGTATAAATATTTATTATAATTATATTGCTGTTGCTCTGACTATTGTTGTGTTAGTTGTAGTTGTAGTTGTTGTTGTTGTTGTAGTTGTAATGTGACGTGACACAAATGGAGTC